>BLKM01012988.1:347750-386553 GCA_013340265.1 Coptotermes formosanus | reverse complement strand
CTACATGTTTCGACCCTGCTGGGTCATCTTCAGGGAGAACTTTTTTGTTATCGTTACACTAAGGTTGCACTTTATAGTTGAGTGAGAATGTGCCGTTGACTGTGTACTGCGTTGTTTTTGGAGGCGTGAAATGACTGCGGTTCCGGTCTGCAGGCCGGGACCGCAGTCAGTTCACGCCTCCAGTACACAGTCAACAGCACATTCTCACTCAACTATAAAGTGCAACCTTAGTGTAACGATAACAAAAAACTTCTCCCTGAAGATGACCCAGCAGGGTCGAAACATGTAGGAGTGTGTTACGATTGATGATAAAACCCTCTTTGTACATTTGTTGGTGATTAGTGTTTTTATATTTACAGGCTGTTTGTAAAGACTATACTTTTTATATTTGTTGTCTTATTATTTCCCGCTGAGATGCTTCACATTATTTCAGAAGGACAAGAAAATGTATCTGCTTCCGTTTAAAGAACGTGAACAGGAGGCCTGCCCTTCCATCTAACCTTTGTATTGGTACTTAATTTACTTCGTGAGGCCCAAAATGTAAGAAGAAAATTTAACAACGAAAGGTGCAGAACGCATATTTTTTACAGCTGCGCGGACCTGCCACTGCTCTGAGCAGAAAATTTTTACATGACCTGATGACTGCGCGGCACTTTTAAAAGTTTCTTGTAATATGCATAATAATAATAATAATAATAATAATATTTACAATGAAAATTGAAAAATTCCAGCTGTGCGGCAACAATTTCGTGTGCACAGTAGCGTTTCAATTACTGCGCGGCCGCGCACCCGCGCAGCTTAGAGGGAACACTGAAGTTTATTTCATGTATTGAAAGTAGCCCGGAGTTGTCTGAAGTTATATACTGAACTTAATTTTCAGTGTCTGTGGGTAGGCGAGGCTTCCAGGAGCATTTCGAACGATTTCAACAGAGCAACACGGTTTCGTTATGTCAGTAAACTGCATAAAGGTAACTGCATAAAGAACATGACTTGGCCTGTGCAATAATATTGACAGTTATTTCCCCAGTGTTGATTTAAAATCCATAAAACGGACAATCACATATTTCGAAAGGACACACTGCGTTTACATTACACGACGCAGTCTCTCCCGCGTGTAATTGCGGTCTTTAATGCGTGCTAGAGGGGATCCAGGTCATCGACATTGAGCAGGGGGTGCGGCCCCATCTCCCGATAAACGGAGCACAATAATTAGCATCCCTACCCACAGCATTACCGATTAAAGCCGTGAACATGCTATTAAAATAATTATCGTTATCATCCAAGTGTATTTATTGCCACTAGATGGCGCCTGAAGGAAATTCGCGAAGAATTCCTTGAACTATTTCCTGTGTATGTGCATTTGAAATTCATTACAGCCTTGTGAGAAATCTTCACTGTATTTCATGTGTAGTTTTTTTTAGCCACGTTCGCAAAATTGCGAAATGCGACCAATAGTTTCGTCGTGTCCATCTGTCCGTCAGCATGGAACAGCTCGGTTGCCACTGGACGGATTTGCTTGTAATTTCATGTTTGAAGATTTTGCTAAAATCTGCCGAGAAGATTAAAGTTCCGTTAAAGCCTGGCAAGAATAACGGGTGAAGACCCATCTAAATTTTGGACAGTATCTCGTTGAATTTTTCTTAGAATGAGAAATTTTTTCAGACCAAATTTGCGGAGAAAATCAAAACACACGTCTTAACGTTCAATAACTTTTCTCCCCAAAATCGAGCCGTTTATGAGATAATGTGGAAAAATATAGCACAACCGGACAGGCCACAGGTGACAATATGATACGGCGCATGCGCTTTGCGTGCTGGATAACTAAGGCTACAAACACACTCAGAATGTGTAATGCTTATTGCTTTTCAACGGCAACAATGGTTACGCGAACGCTCGCCAGTGTTACGTTACACGCACATTGCCTGTCTTTTTTTTTTACTCGAGAAACCACCAAATCCTCGCACGAACATTGTACTTTGGATACGGAAACCAACTGAGAGATTGTAAATATTTTTATTAGAAGCAAAATTGGCGAATTCTGTGGATAATATTACTGCCCACTGTGAATTATTGAGAGAGTTAAAATATTCATAACCTGCCCATTAATACATATCAAAGCCCTCACAGGAAAATGTAGTCCCATGTTTTCTGCTTCTTTGGCGCGCTTGAATCAACCCACCTTAGGCAGATTTATGTTTACTTTAAATCGCCTTCTGGAGCAGGTGGACATTTGTCCCGTACACCCGCGTAATGTGGGAGGGAATGTGAACGGAGCAGATAAAAGAGAACCAGATTATGAAAATATTTAAAATTTCACATTCTGTTAAGGGATTTAACCGAGAATTCTGTATGCAGGTCGCAACTGAGCACGGCGATGTAGTGAGAGAACCGTAGGAGGTAATTGGAGAAATCTCGGCCGTGTTACTGACGTTGTTTTTGTTTGTATCAGTAAATTTAGGCGAAATGCGTAACAATAACTTCAAATGCGCGCCGCTATGTCCTGCTTCATGGACGCTTTAAATCAGCTTTGTATTCAAATCTAACGTGGGTATGAAATACGATCTACTATGTAAATTTATACTGTAATGAAATTTTGTATGATACTTTTTAATTCCTTTTGTAAATTCATTACGGAAGTGAATGCGTTTCAGATAAAGTATTAGACATGTATTTAGTTTCAGCCTGTAGGCCTACTGGTGCAATCATTCCGTATCAGGGTCCGCGTAGCTGCCAGGTAGTACCGCGGTGACCCGGCCGGTGATCGCGCGTAAGTGGCTAACCGCTTGACCCGTGCCGTCTTCTCGCTGTTAACACACAGCTGCGTAACGATACAGAACTCCTCGTTGTTGAGTGCAAGAAACTGTGAAATCTCTTGCATTTGTCACCTTTGTCTGCCCTTTAGTTTCGGACGAATACTTGTGTATTCCTGCGAGTTTTCCTGTTCTTATAACAAAGAATTACCCATTTTTATAAAATATTACAAAGATCACTGACCGGCTGTATGTCTTCTGATGATAAATAACTTTTTCTTTAGGTGAGCGTAACAAGAATTATTAGCGAAGTGTGGATTTTTGTAATGCCGCCTAGTTATACCATTCGTACTTCTCTGTTGAAGACCATCTGCTATTCACCGGTTTCCACAGTAATCGCGTATGTGTGCTTGTATTTGGTACAACTGAGATAACACATAAGAAGCTTAACATAGCAAACAAAGAAACAAGGATACAGCTGTACAAAGTAGTTGTCCGTCTTTATTGGTCTTAAGAGAATCTTATTAAAACATATTACTGTCACAGCTACCCTCTTTGCGGATTTCAAGTTATTGGTATAGAAGTGATGTAGAAATCACAGACGCGAGAAAAAATCTGACAATATGACTTAAGCACGTAGTCTTAATTGGATATAGACGACGTGGAAGTATATAAGTCCACTCATTCTTCTTCTTGATAATTCATTTCAGCCCGTAAGTCTTAAGCTCTGTTAAGCCTAACTATTAGATAAGTTGTTAGGCGTGTCCAGGGACGATCTGGGCTTGGCGCCGAAACTTCAGTGCCTTTGCTGGTAACTTAGCGTGCCGCTTCTGTAGTGCCTGTCGTTTCGTTCAAGTGAGTTCTCACGAAGATGAATGAATGAATGAATGAATGAATGAATGAATGAATGAATGAATGAATGCACTTCACTGAGTAATGTGGGACCGAATGCAAGGCCTGGCGTTTATGTGGCCATGTTGTAACACTGTAAGTACACAAACAAACGCGGGTTTGTTTCTTTAACGAAAACAATTCTTTGAGGAAAAATTAAATGTGACTTCAGGGTCCTATTAATTTAAGACGATATTAAAAGATGAAAGAAGTTAGAGAATGTTCGCAGAGTGTAACCCTGCAGGCGTGATCGCACTGTTACTGTCACTAGATTTTAAATTCACGGGCAGTTATAATAAAAACACAAAAAAATTTGCGTATTTTGAACGTTTCTTTCCGCGTTTCACACGATTCGCCTTGTCAGATACCTGCACACTCAGCAGCAGCATAAGATCTACAATCTGTCATAATCGATGCCTCGTAAACTTCGACATACCGTAAACGAAGAAATTTACACTCGATTATGCTTGTTTATTATGTTTAAGTCGTCAATTATATATTCGGCTTCACCCGTACTTTACGGAGAACAATATATATATATATATTTATTTATTTATCGGTTGCAAACGCCAGTAATGGAGGCATATCATAGTGCACGTAGGTTTTTACGTGAAGTGTCTGTTATTTTAGCCCGACTGTAACCGGAATTGGGACGTACTGACAAATTTTTCTAAGGATTCCAAATATAAAATTTCATGTAAATGTTCCCGGTGAGAGTCACCCTGTTGTACTCGGACAGACACACGTGCGTAACTGACGAGGCGAATAGTCGCGTTTCGCAACTCTTTTGCTTTGCCGCCTAAATGTGACGTGAAGTAATGATACATAGGCCTACGCATGTAAATAACGGCAAGGATAGGTAAATAGGCTTACACACACTTGTACTGCACAGCCTATGATTAGGCCATATGTATAAACATATGTTCAATTTCATTCATTTCTGTTTGTCAAAGTGCTGACTTCACTGCGCGGGGCTAATTAAAAACAGAGAGTGAGAAATAGTAACATGAAAGTAACGCAATTGTATTGAGTATGAAGCAGGCACAAGAAATGCAGGTGTTTAAAAATTGGCAGAATCTGAAACAGATTTAATTCATTTCAAATTGACGACTGAAGTTCAGAGCGTCGGTTTGGCGTGCTTCACTGTTGGCCGAAATTCATTACTGGTACCGTAAGATAGAAATATCTTATATCCTTTCAGATTTATTCTCTGTGACGAAGCATTAGTGTATTTATAAACGTAACGCTGCTTCGATAATGAAGAAACGTATAGACAGTCTGCGAACTGTTGTTCTGTGGTACGCACTGTGCATTCACAGCAGGTATTGCACTGGCCGTGTCTCACCGAAGGGCAAGAAACATTCGCCAGAATGGAGTAAGTAACAGGAAAACTCGTCACGTTGGACGACTTCCGGAATTCAGCTCGAATATGCTACTGAATGAACCGGTGATGAACCGGCGATGAACTGGTGATGAACTGTTGATGGCATCAATTGTGATATCCAGAGCCTTAACAAATCGGAGATTTATTTAAAATTAAAGGGGCGACCTTTCGTCCGCGTAATTTATTTTAGGGAAAAGCGGAAGATCACAGGGGTACGTGGTGTCAGTCTGGGTGCTAGCATCCACGCGAAACGGTCTACCATGAAGGTATTAACAAAAATTAATAACTCTGTACAACAAACTTTCCGTATTTGCGTTTATACAAATTATATTTTTTATCAACGTAGGTTATGCAAATTTTATCTGTTACCTTTCGAAATTCATGCTTTCTCGGCTTTATTTTTACTGTAGAGGAAGCGGTGCTGTTTTTCGTTCGCCTGCCACAGTAAAAATTTCGGAACATGAAATAAGGTACTATTTTTCAAGTCCAGTGTTAAAAACCATCAAATACTTTTGATTCTTTGATTTAAAATGTTATTCAGTGTATGTTCCCCCCCTTTTCTTTCAATACCTTGCAGGGGTTTACTTTCAAAATACAGAAATTCTTTTGAGTGTTTTATTCAGGGCTTTCTCAGTTAGTCCTATTAAAAATCAAAATAAGATTTTAACAAAATTAAGACACCAACAAATGCACTATATACTTGTATATGATAAGAAAAACACTATCACATCACTGTTACACTTTTTTACCCAACATGTTTCGATGTCCACATGACATCATCATCAGGGTTATTATACCAAGGGCTTTACAGAAACCATATGTCACGCTGTGGGCCTTGAACGGTACATCGCCCATCCACTGCCAAGATGTTCTATCGAAAGTGTAACAGTGATGTGATAGTGGGTTTTATCATATATATAGTGCATTTTGATGTGTTCCATGTCCGTGCACTATATTATACAAAAACACTAATCACCAACAAATGTACAAAGAGAGTTTTATCATCAATCGTAACACACTCCTACATGTTTCAACCCTGCTGGATCATCTTCAGGGAGAACTTTTGGTTATCGTTACACTAAGGCTGCACTTTATAGTTGAGTGAAATGTGCTGTTGACTGTGTACGCAGTCAACAGCACATTCCCACTCAACTATAAAGTGTACGCAGTACGCAGTCAACAGCACATTCTCACTCAACTATAAAGTGTACGCAGTACACAGTCAACAGCACATTCTCACTCAACTATAAAGTGCAACCTTAGTGTAACGATAACAAAAAAGTTCTCCCTGAAGATGACCCAGCAGGGTCGAAACATGTAGGAGTGTGTTACGATTGATGATAAAACTCTATTTGTGCATTTGTTGGTGATTAGTGGTTTTGTGTATAGTGCATTTGTTGGTGTCGTAATTTTGCAATAAAAATGCACGGTGGAAACAATTTAAAATTAAGATTTTAACAATTCGTGTTTTTGTTATATAGAGTTACAGGTCTGTAGGTGTTACGTCACTGTATCTGCTACAAACTGACGTAGTAGCTTTCGGGAAGCAGTCTCTCCGTTCTTTCTTTATCTCACCACTTTTCTCCTGTCTGTCGGTTTGTAGACCTACTGTAGAATGTATTTTGGAACGCGATTCATTGGTTACTGTTGTTACACATTGGTACTGAGTCTTGTCTGCCTGCTGTCTTATGAGTTGATTTATCAATATCAAATTGTGGTCGCTGTTACAAGTTAAGCTCTGGTCTACGCGTTGCGGCAATCTTGGTCTGACACGTAATTTCAGGTGGCTTAATTTTGCCTTTTTAGATTTTACAAACGGACAAATTTTCACAGTCGTAAGCCAGAACATGGCTGCCAACGCTTTAATTCTTTTATGTACAAAAATGTTACGTATTTTTCAGTTTATAGTGTTTGTATTATGTAAGACGTGGGTCCTTTCAGATTAAATGTCTTAAATCATCTACTTCCTCAATTTTGCTTCAGTAATAATTATTGTAATGGTGGTACAGCTTAGAAAGAAGGTAACATGCAGGCTGGGAAGATCCAGAGTTACTCCCAAATTATATGTCCTTCTTCTTTAGAGAAATCGCATTTTTTTCTAGAACGCATGAGATATTTATGGAGTTTTTTACTCTTATTTTATTACTAAGCAGACTTAGACGACTTTATCAAGTTCAGTTTAAATCGGAGAAGCTTATCCAAACTTACTTGTTTGCGTGCGCACTTCCGTAACCGTTTCAGGACGAGTAAGTGAAAGTACTTTCCCTCACAATGCTTTAGATTTGCGGAAAAGCATTGCTTTATTTGACGGCTTGCCGTGCTGGCAAGAGCAGCGTGGAGATGATGACTATGGGGCAGTGGCTGAATGACATTAACAGAGCAAACCCGAAGAACCTTGCCCACTGCCACTTTGTACACCAGAAATATCACTATTAGCCCGGTATGGAATCTGGTTTTCTTACGCGAGGGCCTGGCGTCTAAGCGCCTGAACCATGGTCACTTAACCTCAATTATATTTAAAGATTCTGTTCGTACCGCGCAATAAACACACTGCCTCTCCGTTATAAAAATCTATCATTTAAAGCTGTACAAGGGAGTAATCGTTGTTTACTCTGAAATCCATAGGAAACACAGAAACACATTTTGGGCACAACGTGCGTGAACGTTAAGAATGTCAGACTGGAGGCAATTCTTGGGCTTTCAGAAGTAAATCGTGGGTTGCATAGCAGCAGTGTCATTTACTTCATGAACTGCGTACATCTTTCACATCGTTAGTCTCGCTTCAGATTTCTTTGTCTCTTCTTGTATCTTCTGTTTCCGCGAAGAAGCTCGAGTTTGTGGTATATTTATTTCTGTGCATCTAAGTATGTATATCTGTGTGTCTGTATATATGAAAACAATTTTTGGCCAACCATTTAATACCAGTGAAATCTCACCATCTTCTATCGCACGTCTCTTCTTCAGACTGAAGCGGCGTGGCCAAGCTGTAATGGTGTCTCTGTTTTAGGGCCCAAATTACCAGCAGTACTGACTGATGTCTTTCTTGGTTTTACTCTGTGCCTATAGCTATAGGGATGGATTTTACCTCAAAGGGGAAACACACTTCCGGAATTATTCCGTTGCCTTTATCAGAATTCCAGGAACAGATATTTTAACGGAAGGAGAAAGCGACGCATCGTGTTAAACTTTTGCCTCGCCCGTTGTTGAGCTGTGGGCCTGTCATCTACCCTGGGCAACACTTGTCTGACTGGTGTTGGGGTACGGAAGATGGGGGCCGAGTGGACGCAGTGACCAACCGGACAGACGGGACCGTATACCCATGACCCGAATTCGCATTACCACTATAAAAACTGTTCAGAAAAACTTAAGTTGATGGCGTCTGGTTTTCTTGGGACCACGTTCCGTTTAGCGCTATTCCCGGTGGCCCGCGTGGGAATGATGTACGGTCTGGTAGCCGGAATGGGGGAACAAATAAATATATATGGGTGTATGGCCCTGCATTAGAATGACAAGATAAGACGAAAAGCCTTTGCTAACTTGTATATGGTGAATTCGTACATGTGTGTGATTTTTATGTGCTGCGTAACAAAGGAAAGGTTCAGATATGTGCGCCCAAAGTGGAGGGAAGGGAAACGGATTGACCGCAAACTTGAATGTCCAGTTTGATGTACATTAATTTTAGGAAGCATGTACAGAAATAAAAAGGGTTACGTGGGGTGGGCGATACTGAGAGAATAGCAGCATAATATGTTTTAGAATTGTACAGGCTTTGAGCAAGCAACGGCCCACCTCGGGTATGATAAAGATTTAGTTTAAGGAATAATGTAAACGTCCCATTCTCTTTCGAAGCGTGTTAGGTGGCGGCCATTTCTGTAACATCCATCTCGCTTTGGCGCTGCCGAAACAAAAACGTGTGCCTGCCGCAGCCGTTTCTGGGCGAGGTTAAGCGACGATTCATTTTGAAGCCCCATTATGTTCATGCAGAAATCTGTGAGTTAATATACGGTATTCCTAAGCTGCAAGCACCATGTAAGAAATAATTATTTGAACGTTAGGCTGTGCACTATACAAGCTGTAACGGTTGCTTGTACTGTAAAATATCCGTTGCTGAATTTGCTTTCTGCACTCCAACGACGAAATGATCAGTTACCTAATACACTACCAGCCGTCGTTACGTCGGTTGTGGCCGTTCCTCTGGGTAACGTGAGGCGGATGGAAAATAAAGCGTCTTCCCTGTTTTCTTCACGTCCGTCGTACACTTAATGTCATTGTAATATTACTCACAATCATCTTGAGTAAGCAGTTTGCTGTTCTTCTACCTTTCGTACAGTAGTCGTTAAGATTTTCCATGGAGTTTTATTTAATCTTTTAGAGACGAAATATGCCTTCTTTATATAAGGACTGAATGCGTACCGCGCGGTAAACACTGTCCACCTCGGTTATAAAAACCAGTGTCTTAATGTTTTATAAGGCAAAAGTTGCTGTTTGTTCTGAGATCCACACAAAACACATAAACGCAATGTGGGCAACATTTAGTATTTTTTAATGTTAAACCTGGTGGTACGTAAAGTTACCGCTAGGCTTTAAAAGGTTAATTACAGTACTATATTTTTCATGACCAATCCCAATGTTAGGCCCCGTTAATCTGTCATACCTACACATTTTGAAGCACGTGTAGGTATGTGTTGGTAGCCGATCCCAGTGGCCGCGCGGTCTAAGGCGTTGGTCTGCGGCCGAGCGCTTGCCGGGATTGTGGGTTCGAGTCCCGCTGGGGGCATGGATGTCTGTCTCTTGTGAGTGTTTGTGTTGTCAGGTAGAGGTCTCTGCGTCGGGCTGATCACTCGTCCAGAGGAATGCTGCCGAGTGTGGTGTGTGTCTGAGTGTGATTGTGGAGCCTCGATAATAAGGAGTCCCTGGCCCACTGGGGGCTGTTGCGCCATGGGGAAAAAATGTGTTATTTGCTTGAAGGTGAACAGGTTAATAATGGACGGCAATGCCGAACACGTAACGCATGAGTCAGTATGGCTAAGTTATACTAAACCTTTCGTCTCTGTACGTGTATTTTGTAAGTTCCTTGAACCACAAGTCCTCTTTTGAGAGCAGAATTGTACGGGTGTCTAATATTACACCTAAAAATTTATACTTTTTACGCTTTTCTACATTTCTCGTTTCTTTTCTTCCATCTTTCTTCTACCGACTGTGGTGTGTTTGAATGTGATTGTGAAGCCTCGATGATTGGAGGCCCTGGCCCACTGGGGGCTGTGGCCTCACTGGGGGCTGTTGCGCCATGGGGGAAAAAATGTATGTTAATACTTTTCGTATTCGACGTCTGCTGTTTTGTTGACATTTTAGCATTTTTTTTTCTACTTGGAATCGATTTTTTGGTTTTTTATGTATGAGGCCAGTTACGGGTAACATAACTCCGTCGCGTTCTACTTGATATTTTTATGGCCGAAAACTTTTTAATATTTTGCCCATCTCTTAACCTTTTAAAGCCTAGCGGTAACTTTACATACGACCAGGTTTAATATTAAAAAATTCTACGTGGTGCCCACATTGCGTTTATGTGTTTTGTACGGATCTCAGAACAAACAGCAACTTTTGCCTTATAAAACATTAAGAGGCTGGTCTTTATAACGAAGTGGAGAGTGTTTACAGCGCGGTACGCACTTAGTACTTATATAAAACAGATACGCTTCGTTTTTAAAGGGTTAAAAAGTATTTTAGCTCATAAATTCCTCTCCCACTTATCCACCTCATGCTACGCTATCATACGGGCTGTGGCAGCGTACATTCGGTGGTGTTAAAGATACACTAGTCGAACTCAGTTTGTTAAGATTCATTCAAAGTAATGTGAAAAGAAAGACAAATGTTTGCAATTGCTGAGGAACATCACAGCGAAGTTACTGGTACGTGCAGTGCCCCTCAGGTACCGTGCGTCAAGATTAATGCTCTGATGAATTTGGTTCGTAACACTTTACATCATGCGGACGTGACAGCTGATACGGCATTTCTTTCCTTAGAAATTCTTAGTTTGAGATTGTGTAAGTCTGCCGAACGTGTCTGAAACGCCCTTATTTTCTAATAGCCGCCCCCCCCCCAAAAAATTCACAAGCCGGCTGGTCGGGCGAATGGGCCGGTCAAGAAATGTCGCAATGAACGTCGTTATTTTTAGAAACGTCTGTAAGGCGAATGCACTGGGGATAACCGACTGCAGGTACAAATTTTTGTTAAGTGCCGTCCCTAGCTGAACCTACAGCTAAATAGTGTCCACGCTGTGTCCGGTCTGTCCGAATACTACGTAAATCAAAATGATGAGTTAACGCTGACCGTATCTGTATGGCGGCGCAGATCTGTTGAATGGTTTTGACATTCAAGCTCTTCCGTGTCTTGAAACTCATGATTTTTAAATGTTTGATATGTGATATCCAGGATTGTAATATAAGTGTAGCGGTTGTGTTTTCGTTCACATATTTTTCTCCAACTTGCATATCAAATAATTTAAAGTGGTGACTTCTTGCCGTATTTTGTATTGCATGCAAATGATACCTCTGATTACTTTTTCTACCCTGATGACAAACGTTGAGAGGTTTGTTTGTATCCATGTAATTACCCAATATTCTGACAACATTTATTCACATATTAACCTGTAACTGTCGCGTTCTGGTTTATTTACCACGATAGACCATCGCCACAATTAGTCTGTCACTTTGACTTAATGAAACTGAACTGAATTAAGGCGACATAATTACACTGAAATCTCTTCGTGTCTTCTTTAATTTGATTACGTAATTAATTATATTTTTCTCCCAAGAGCCCTTCGTCAAAAATGCCGCAGCGATACAAAACAGATAATTGTCCGAGCTGCTGAATTAACTAAATGCATACAGCAAAGTCCGCGAGAAGCTTAACAGGTCCTCAGCTAGTCAAATTCCCCGCAATTTGTGGAACCCGAAGGTTCATTACCGCATTCACAAGCGCCCGCCACCTGCCTCTTGAGCCAGTTCAATCCAGTTCGTGCCCCCCATCCTTCTTCTTGGAGATCCATTTTAATTTTAAACATATGAACGCATTTGCAAGGTGGATGACATTGTACGGTTTGTAGGATAACCTAAATAATAGTTTATGACAAGTGCGGGGTACGTGGGTCGTGCGGAGAAGTGACAGCTGTATACACAGTACTGCTTGGAAAATATTGAAAGATACCACAATGCAGGCATAGGACTGGGTGTGAATTCAGCATTAACCTTCATATAACTGAAATACGGCGACGTGTGGCCTTAATAAGTACGCCTGACGAGGAGGTCCGGTGGTAACTTTTGTGAATGTGGCGATGATTCTTCGGATCCATATGTGCGTGGGCTATCTGGGTAGCTGAACAACTGTATATTTTTCAACAAGTATCTCGTCTTGGAGCGAGTGAATCAGGTGCCCACCCAGAATTTTTCCTTAGGGGGGGGGGGGTGGTCCTGATTTTATATATATAATTTATGTTTAATTTTAAAAATTATGTTATAAAATCATGTAGTTACAACATAACGCTGTCTGTAACTGTATTTATATAGTACGAATATAACTGCATGTTCCTTGACTCAATCACAGTGTCCTATATTCTTTTTTAAATTGTATTAATTTGTTTTTCAAAATTCTAATATACTAGTCATCAGCTGATTTCGGCTGAAGGATACATCACGTAAAGCTTTTGATATCGTAATATGAACAAAAGGTGTGTTTTTTAAATTTCGGTTTGGGCTATTCTGCTGGGGGGTGCAGCCCGACCTCCCCCCTCCCCTTGCGTGTGATCCTTGAGTGAATTACTGTACTCGGTCACTGTAAAATGTTCGTTATCATTATGGAATCACAAAAAAGACACATCTTCTGCATTATTTTCTGTCAGTAACGTATGTAAAGTGAACGTAGCAGCGTGTGCGAAATTGTGTTCGAGGTTAAAATTTATTTGACATGAAGAGCACCAATCAAAGTACACGAAAGTGGAGGCTGGTGTGATGTTAATGTTAAAGTTATCAACTAAAGGTCTTTATTGGTGACAGTGAAACTGTTTTCAAGTTCAGTACATTCTCTAGCCAGTGTCTGGAATTTTGGTCGGGTACCAAGTGTATTGACGGGGCGAAAGGAAGACGCGCAAGGGAACTGTAGCTGGAGTACCGTTTAACGTCAGCCTGCACATTTCTGCGGAGGGAACAAAGGTCCTGGAAAGTGAAACAGTTCTCTTTGTACCCCAGTTGCTGAAAAGAGCGGCACGTGCTATGCGACCACTAAATCACAGTGCTAAGGCCAGCACCACCTGGGTCAACGGTTGCCCCCAGTCTCGCACTGCAAGAGTGGAACAAGGCATTCAGTCACCATTAACCTTTTAAAGTCTAGCGGTAACTTTACGTACCACCAGGTTTAACATTAAAAAATTCTACGTGGTGCCCACATTGCGTTTATGTGTTTTGTACGGATCTCAGAACAAACAGCAACTTTTGCCTTATAAAACATTAAGAGACTGGTTTTTATAACCGAAGTGGAGAGTGTTTACAGCGCGGTACGCACTGAGTCCTTATATAAAACAGATACGCTTCGTCTTTAAAGGGTTAATACATTTGTGATGAGCATCAAAGCACACATATTTATGTTAAGACATGAAATGTGAATGACGGATCAGAATACCAGAAGAGTGAAGATACTGTACAAGAACTGGGAGTAACAGATGTGGAGTCCCGGTAATTAAAGCATATCGAAATAATTGGGTACGACAAATATATATAATAGAAATTAAGGGCAATTAGCTGGGATAGTGATTTAGGTATAAGTACAACAATAAAAGGGGGTATCCGGTGGCGCAGTTGCTTGAGACACTGAGCTACAGGCCGGAAGGTCGCGGGTTCGATTCCCGATGGGGTCATGAGAAGTTTTTCATTGACATAGTCCTTCTGACCGCACCTTGGCCCCTGGGGTCGACTCAGCTTCTAACAGAAATAAGTACCAGGGATATCTCCTAGGGTAAAGGCGGCCGGTGCGTATGGCTGACAACGTTACCACCTTCATGCGCCGATTGTGTGGAAATTCTGGGAGCCTCCAGCTTCTGGAGTCCCAAGGGTCTGTCCAGGCCTGTAAGGGGACTGCTTTATCTTTAGCTTTTACAGCAATAAAAGGGAGTTCAGAAGCAACAGAATAAGTGTAGAAATGGCAGAGACGTCCAACAGAAAGATACTGATAGGGCGGTCCTTACCTTTACCATATAAACACGTTAGACAATTCAAATTATCAATCATAGCCTTTGCATTCAAGAAAATCCGCCATTAAGAAAGTCCGGAACTTTAACGAAGGAAGTTTTTTTCAAATTAAGCTTTAAAATTTGATTATTTATGAGAAAACACAACGTCGGATGATGAATATTGTGTATAAAATGACTGCTGTTTCTCTCGAGAACCAAAGTCCAAAAAATTAAACATTCTCATACACTGGGAGCAAAAACCGGAATTGTGAACTCCGGCGGGTAGGACACGTTGCTATAACGAGGTGACGTTCTGTGTTATAATAAGGAAAGTAATCGCTATGTTCTAGTCACATTCTAAGAGACTGATTGAGTCACAAGTCTGGTCCCCTTTCGTTGGGTGTCCGCATGCAGTAATTAACAAACTGGCTGCATTTATCGACGCGAAGTCTCAGTGTCAGGCAGTATCTATGTAACTGTATCTAGTAGTTACAGCGCACTTATGTCACTGATACTTTAAGCACGTTAGATGTTATCTGTGGATGATGTTTAGTTCTTGCAGAAGACGTCTGGACAGTTCAAACTTAGCTCATGTCCTCTGCATTTTTTCTTACAAATTTATAATCTGTCAGCGTGACTGAATGCGTTTTTTTTCCTGGTTGGTGAGCCTACTTGTGTGTAACCCGCCTCTACGCCTTTCTCAGCAAGGTTGAAATCGTACGTCCGTATACACAGATACACACTCATATACATACTGCCTACTGCAAACATATACATATTTTGGTATTACACAGCGTCTCAACTGTTGGGATTGTAAAATTCTTTATTAAGTCTTTAAAGACGAAGCGTATTTGTTTTATATAAGGACTCAATGCGTACCGCGCTGTAAACACTCTCCACTTCGGTTATAAAAACCAGTCTCTTAATATTTTATAAGGCAAAAGTTGCTGTTTGTTCTGAGATCCGTACAAAACACATAAACGCAATGTGGGCACCACGTAGAATTTTTTAATGTTAAACCTCGTGGTACGTAAAGTTACCGCTAGGCTTTGAAACGTTAAGCGTGGTAAATAATGCAGAACGTATTTTAGTTAGAGGTCACAGCTGCATTTTTGTTCCTTAGGGGTAATGTGGCCGATCTCAGTGGCCGCGCGGTCTAAGGCGTGAGTCTGCGGCCGAACGCTTGCTGGGATCGTGGGTTCGAATCCCACCGGGGGCATGGATGTTTGTCTCTTGTGAGTGTTTGTGTTGTCAGGTAGAGGTCTCTGCGACTGGCCGATCCCTCGTCCAGAGGAGTCCTACAGAATGTGGTGTGTGTCTGAGTGTGATCAAGTGAAAATAAAAACCCTCTACACGTACTGTGAACACGTCGGTAGAAGAGGGAAGGACTGCGAAAGGAAAAGAAGGGGTAGTGTGGCTGTGTGGCAAAAATCAGCACCAGATCGCTGGGGAAGCTGACAGTTGTCTTTGTGCTCACATTGCCAAATACGAGTACATTACTGTCACAAAGACGCTTCCTTTCCTAGAACTTGACAACACATAAGCGTCACTTATGGTGGAACCAACAGGAGTTACGGTTCGTTAAGGACATTCTGACGTTAAACCCTTAACAGCTGTGAAGTATAAAGTTTAGATGAACAAACAGACAAAAACCAAACAAAACTTCACACGTTTTTATGTTTGACTCTAATCGCATTATCAGTGAGTTCAATTTAATGTACCTACCCAACCAGATTCCCATTATTAGTTACATGTGAGCGTTAAAACACGTAGCTGCAACATGTTTCGGTGCGAGCGTGCCATACTCAGGGAGCGCAATAAGCCAGGCTTAAAACCGACTGGCAGCTATAAGTTATTATTTAAAAGGTTCCACAGTCTGCAGTAGGCTCCGTTGTTGAAGTCATTTATGTATGAATGTACAACTTGTAGTGTTTTTAAAAACTTCTGCTTTAAAAATGATTAAAATGGACAACTTTAAAATAATTGCTTTATGTTTGTTAATCACCGTTGAAACTTATATGAATTTAACGTCAATTTCTCTATTTTAATATTATACATCTTCCGTGCAGGTGTCTTGCACACAGACATTTATTTTAAATTCATTGCACAGTACTTAGTTCTGATGCTTGTACACGTTGCGGCCACTAATCGCAAGCATCTTCTGGTACCTGTAATACCTGAGGACACATGCAACGTGTGACGTCAAGTACTGGTGAAAGATGCCCGTGTATTAAGGGCCATACTAACCGCGGAAGCCATTGTTACAGGTATGTCTCTAAAATCGTTATGCCTGGATTTGCGTCTTTGTCGACAGCTGCTTCAAAATTGTTCGTTACTAGCGGTCTCAATTTCATAGTAGTTACGCAGTGTGTGTCCGATTTGAATATTTGCGAAGCCATATAGCTGGATTGGGGGTACGCGGAGGCGCAGTTGATAGAGGCATTGCGCTGCAAGCCGGAAGGTCACGGGTTCCATTTCCGATGGTGTTCTTGGAATTTTTCAATGACATAATCCCTCCGGCCGGACTATGGCCCTGGGCTCGCCGCAACCACTAACGGAAATGAGTACCAGGTACATTTCCTGGGGGGTAAATGCCACCGGTGCGTAGGGCTGACAACCTTAGCACCTTCATGGGCCGATTGTCTAAAAATTCTGGGAGCCTCAACCCCCTAGAAGGTTCGGAGCCTGTACAGGGGTCGCTTTACCTTTTGATTATTAGATAGTTGGATCGATATTGCTGGTTTGAATCTTAACCCTTTAAAGACGAAGCATATCTGTTTTATATAAGGACTTAGTGCGCACCGCGCTGTAAACACTCTCCATTTCGGTTATAAAAACCAGTCTGTTAATGTTTTATAAGGCAAAAGTTGCTGTTTGTTCTGAGATCCGTACAAAACACATAAACGCAATGTGGGCACCACGTAGAATTTTTTAATGTTAAACCTGGTGGTACGCAAAGTTACTGCTAGGCTTTAAAAGGTTAATGGATGCAGTACCAGTGGAATAATTTCGAAACAAGGTAAATAATGGCAGCTGAACTGAGGGAACTTGTACACAGCACCTAGATGTGGCCTGTTATTTGATATGTGGTCAGCTCGGTGTCTCACAATCAAAATTCCAGCACATACTCAGTGCCGCAACGTCCGTCGTCGGCTGCTCGCCGTTGATGTCACTAAAACATACCAACTTTCTCAGCGCTTAAAGGTGTTCCTTTAGACTTAGTTCATAGTCTTACCTGTGTTGTGTAAAACAGTCTTTCTAAATTGGATTCTCTTTATCCCTTCAGGTGGCCACAATGTGAAGAAATTCCTTCTGTTAGGCTGTCCAGTAGAGATGCTCTTATAGCCTGGTTTCTGTATTGTGAGGCGTAAGAAAATAGTAAATTCAGCACGTTCTTCCCCATAAATACGAAAGGAACTTATTTCCGAAATGGTTATTTAAAAACGGGGGTGACGGACGAAGTCTTAAACTTTGTGTTACACAGTCGTCCAGTAACGTCAAATCCTCTTTCATCAGATATCCGTGAAATGCACACGTAAGGCATCTGCGGTGAAAACCTAAGCAGTGAAAGGTTGTCACACGTTTTTTGTACGAGGGTCTGCCATGAAATAAGTTTTACAATGCATAGAGGTATATTCCGACCAGTTTAAAATCTAATAAGGGTAATTCGGGTGTAGTTTTACTGTTGTCATGCTGCCTTTCCACACAGTCTTCGCCACAATTCAGGTACTTGTGAACCCATAGGACGAGCGTTTCTTCTCTCTGTTGACAGAATTCCGTGCCCTCTTTTATCAGCCATCGTATCACAAATGTTTCAACCTCGAGATCGTCTTTAAATTTGCGACCGCCAGGATTTTGCTTCAGCGCCGGACGTGGATGATGATCACTCGCCGACGAGTTCCCCTGTTATGGTCAGAATCAGTGCGAGTGCTTCAGTCACTGGATTCATACGTCATGTAAATTTTATTTCTGACCGACCCACACAGGGGCGCACCCAAGACTGGGGGATGGGAAGGGGTACTGCGCGGAAGCCCCCCAAATCGAAATTTAAAGAAACCGTAATTTTTTTAGACACGATTATAGCGATCATCCACTGAAATTGGCTGATGACTAGCGTAGTATAATTTTGAAAAATAAAATAAAAACTTAGGATATCTTAGATGAGATTAAAAACCCAGGTAGGCTGGACCTTGTGGTTTTAATTAGGTGAGTGGGTCGTCTATCATGTAGTTGTATTTACTTGTGCATAAATACAGTTGCAAAAAGTGTTATGTTACAGTTATACTCACGGCATGATTTTTATAACATAATTTTTAAAATGAAACGTAAATTGTATATAGCCTCAGGGTCAGCCCCTCCTTCCACTATGAAAAATTCTGGGTGCGCACGTCGACCCACATACACTCGCAAATATATTTTTTGTACGGACAAGGACTGGCACATCTTAGTGCAGTTATTGACGCAAGTCTTCACTGCTTGCGGTTTTAGAAACCGAAAAGGGGTATAATATATTGTTCTGAAGGTGATGAATAAATTTCAGGGATAGGCCTAATCAGGCAAACGAAGACACGTGGCTTGCAAATACATTAAACTCTGCGTGAGATGCTTCTGTTTTAATAACAAATTAGCAATGCAAGATGATGTTTAGATAAAACATGTTGTGATTCCAGTCAGCTACAGGAAAACTGAGGGTTGAAGATCAGCAGCTACAGGCATGCAGTGTGTTGAGTTGCTTGTCTGCAAAGCGGTAATTATACTCTCTAATGACTGCGTGACCTGTGTGGTTCGCCATAGTTAGGGGTTTAAAGCAAAGTTATACTTCGCAGTTAAATTGGCACACATTTGGAAACAACTGGAGTGGTAGGCCTATATCCTAAGATTCAATCTGTCAACAGCTTGTTTTCTCTGCCTGTTTTTCCTGAATTTGTGAATGTAAACTCTCACAATCTTAGGAAAATTCGGAGTTCACACTGTTAAAATTTCATTAGAAGTACCTAGCGAAAAAAGGGAAAAGATTATAGAGTGGATCCAGATAGATCAATATGGGGGCTATTTTTGGGTTCTTTAAACGTGACAATCAACCACCCCCTCCCCCACTCCGGATTCAGTAAAAGGCAGGAAATGTTCTAGACCAGCAAGGTAACTGAAGAAAATCTTGCTCAGCTGCTTGCAGGACGTTAGGTCTTTGGTTCTTGGAATCCTGCAACATCGAAATTTTTATGACAAATTTATGTTCTTTTAGGTGCAAAATTACCTCTTAGAGGAAATGTGCTTTCGTAATTTAATGAACTAAGTTTGCAGTGCATAAATAGGTGACCCAATAATGCCTGAGTAAAGAGTAAGGATTACGTAATATTAACAAGGAAATGTGTACGCTTGTTTTTAAGTATTGTCATGCACAAGTCTTTTTTTTAAAACTTTACTACCCTTCTTGTAGTTTATACGGGAGATGATTTTTAGGCGTTGTTTAAAGACTTTGTTAATTGCTAAGACTGTGTAATGTCAACAGTGTTCCCTCTAAGCTGCGCGGTTGCGCGGCCGCGCAGTAACTGAGATGCACCCGCGCACGCTGAATTGTTGCCGCCCAGCTGGAATTTTCTTATTATGCATATTACAAAAATCTTCCAGTGTGCCCCGCAGTTGTCAGGTTGTGTAAAATGTTTCTGCTCAGAGCAGTAGCAGGTCTGCGCAGCTGTAAAAACAAATCTGGAGGGAACGTTGAACGTCAGTGAAAAAAGAATGAATGTGTACGAAGGATTTGCCGAATAATAACGACAAATAAAAACAGAATTGCTTGTAAAAAAATCTGCCCAATTGCGACTTTGTCCGCCACAATTTCCACGTGGCTGGACCCCTCATTTATGAGATAAAAGTCAGGGCAACGAGATGTGTTCGTAACCAAATGAAAGGTTCTTATAAAAATTATTTTATGAACAGAATATTAAACAATGATCAGATATGCTAAATTCAAATTTAATACAAATGTATGATTTTTTTTTTTTTTGGTTTCTCGTTTTTTCACGTCTCGCGGAAGACCAACGTTCCGCGGAACATAGTTTGGGAAACGCAGCGTTAGCGAAAGGTGACCTGCCGTGCCATCTGTAGGAGTGTGATGGAACTGCTGCTTCTTGATATGGCGCCGTGATTTTTCGGCATGTTTACAGCGGCAAGTAGCAGAGATATGTCCATTAGCTTTGGCGCTTTCAGCATGTCTGTATCACCGTTTGCCTTTACACATGTGAATACGCGACAACCAGAGTCGCTGAACTGTTCTTCGTTAAGTTTTACATCGAGAATCACTGTTAAAATTTCTCGATACTTCCAGCTGTGATTGAAGTCGAGCGACAGTGAAACTTTACACGAAGTTACACAAGCTTCTTTGCGGGCATCGCGAGTGCAACCCGGAAGTATTTATAGAAGCGAAAGATTTTCGTCCACAATTAGTAGAGAAAAGAAACTTAAGCATGTATTTTAAGTCGAACGCGTTTTTCGCTATGTCTTACGGTTTTCAAAATATTAAAGTGCCATCTGTTTCTGCAATGCGGGAACTTTTGGGCCATATTCTATTAAGCTTTATGTTGGAGATCGTCATTTTTTTCACCGTGTTTATTCGTTTCATTTCGTAGTCCTTCCCTCTTCTACCTACTCATAGTAGGTGTTGAGGTTGTTTATTTTCACTTGATCACAGTCAGGCACACACCACAGTCGGTAGGACTCCTCTGGACGAGGGATCGGCCCGTCGCAGAGACCTCTACCTGACAACACACAAACACTGTACAAGACAAACATTCATGCCCCCGTTGGGATTCGAACCCACGATCCCAGCAAGCGCTCGGCCACAGACACGCTGTTTATAATACGTCAAAAGTTAATGCTGACGAATTGTAAGTCAGTTTGCGGTAACAGTTGAGTCTGTGCGTAAGTTAAGTTCAGATGATGTGTACACGTGAGTGCAGTAATGGCGGCAGCACCAACAATGCTGATGGTAACAGCGAAAATAGCGAAAGTTGTTGATACTTTTATACCACAAGGTGGCATTAAATTAAGTGACTTATTAAAAAACTTATATAGGCCCGTAACTTCAGGATGATGTGGCAAAGTAAATGTGGAAAATTTTGTTCACTCAAGGACGCGTCAAACATCAGATAAAATATTTCACAGGCAAGTTGCTGTAGTGTAACGTTCATTAACAACGAGTGGCATAATAATAATAATAATAATAATAATAATAATTACTATTATTATTATAACTTCAATCCGTACTAATGAGTAGTTGCCGTAAACATCGTTCTGTATCTTAAATTACGCAAGCAGTTTCAAGATTTCTGTATGTGCAGACCTCCTATACACTTGACAGGTTACGTCAGAACTCCACGTGTTTTGCACTTTGCCATGTGTTGCAGGTTTTTCTAAATCAGACTTTAATGCAGCCTTGAAAAATACTTTTTCATCCCTTTCCAAGATGTAGCCTGTTCGTGAACGGAAAAAAAGATGCGCAGCAGTTTGAGGCGCCGCTGTGTTTTTTTAACGCGCATGCTCAACAAAGAGAGTGGGCGTGGCCATTTATGTACAGTAGAGTAGGATACAAGCACATGCAGTGGATTTAGATTAATATAAGAGGAAAATGTCCAAACTAAGTATTGTTGTAAGCAAGATATACACTATTGTGATTTCCATATTTAAGAGAGAGTTATTAAAAGCAGACTGCGTGTATGCCGAACGTACAGTTTTCGCCTGTAGCTTTATAGCACTTCGTGAAAATAAAATGGCGTCGGTCACTGCAAAATGGCGTCGGTCACTGCATACAAAGAAAATACAGCATACAGAAGAATGTCAGAGAGTTACTCTGGGTTGCCTGCGTACGGGATGTGTATATAATCGTACTTACATCCATATGTGTGTAATATAGGGATATTTCTCTGTCTGTATCAGTTTTTACCAATCATTTTCCACTGAGGAGCTCCTAAAACAATTTTTCATACTCCGAGGAACCCCTACCTATGGAAACGTTCACAGAATAGAAACATTTGGTAGCCGGAAGCCTTACTGTCGCCACCGGTGAGGCGTTTCTGTAGCAATACGAAACGAACCCAGATACAATAAACTAAGCACGCCTACAACACTAAATGTGAACTGATCAACACAAATAGGCAGCAGGTAGCGCACGGAGATTACGCCAGTACTGCCAATTGCCGCACAAAAATCCCCGCAAGATTTCGCGAGATATTTGGAATTTTTTGCGGTATTTTAAAATTTTTGTTTACTTCACGGTTTTTGGGGGAACTCATAAAGATGTCCTGCGGAACCGTGGGGGGAAAAGCGTCGATCCGGTCACTCACTTCCGTCTAGTGTCAACATAAGATATGTGAAGGTTACATTTTCAACTGGACGGGGATTTAGACCCCTTTCTTCTTCTTTTTTGGGTTTTCCCATTGTTCTCACTCCAGTAGGTCTTCGTGGCAGCCTCGGTATCCTTTTTTTTCTTCTAACAAGGTAGACCTGTTTTGCGGCCGATTCGTCCAACGTGACCTTTTGTTTGCGATCTGGCTGTGTCTCCGAATGCAGCACGTAACGTACAGTAACTACTGGCTGTCTCCGAATGCAGCACGTAACGTACAGTAACTACTGGCTGTGTCTCCGAATACAGCACGTAACGTACAGTAACTACTGGCTGTGTCTCCGAATACAGCACGTAACGTACAGTAACTACTGGCTGTGTCTCCGAATACAGCACGTAACGTGCAGTAACTACTGGCTGTGTCTCCGAATACAGCACGTAACGTACAGTAACTACTGGCTGTGCCTCCGAATACAGCAGTAACGTATAGTAACTACTGGCTGTGTCTCCGAATGCAGCACGTAACGTGCAGTAACTACTGGCTGTGTCTCCGAATGCAGCACGTAACGTACAGTAACTACTGGCTGTGTCTCCGAATGCAGCACGTAACGTGCAGTAACTACTGGCTGTTCTTGAAACGCTTCGCTGTGCAAGAAGAAAACAGAAACAAAACGCAGAGATTTTTTGGTAAAGTATAATTTACGGAGTGGAGCTTTTGTGATAACACCGATGAACCTTTATGTTACATAAGTACAGAAACATAGCCTGTCACATGAAGTGTTCAAAGAACGCTGTAAATTACGTGCAGTTACTTGGTCCCTATTTTCATGTACCCTACACAGAATAATCAATCTTCTTGGTGTAGAGCATTCCCGTTGGCGTGTTTGTCGTGTCTGTATTTTGTCAGTTCGTCACTCGCACCCAACAAGCTGCATTACACACGTTTCTACTTGGTAAACTGTTTCGGCTCAATAAAGACCCATCATCAGGCCATCAACAAAAATTATAAAAATGGGAACCCTGTGTGTGTTAACATACAGGGTTCCGATTTTTATCCATTTGTATGTTAACATAGAGGGTTTCCATTTTTATCCGTTTGTATGTTAACATACAGGGTTCCCATTTTTATCCATTTGTATGTTAACATAGAGGGTTTCCATTTCTATCCATTTGTATGTTAACATACAGGGTTCCCATTTTTATCCATTTGTATGCTAACATAGAGGGTTTCCATTTCTATCCATTTGTATGTTAACATACAGGGTTCCCATTTTTATCCATTTGTATGCTTACATAGAGGGTTTCCATTTCTATCCATTTGTATGTTAACATACAGGGTTCCCATTTTTATCCATTTGTATGCTTACATAGAGGGTTTCCATTTCTATCCATTTGTATGTTAACATACAGGGTTCCCATTTTTATCCATTTGTATGCTTACATAGAGGGTTTCCATTTCTATCCATTTGTATGTTAACATACAGGGTTCCCATTTTTATCCATTTGTATGCTTACATAGAGGGTTTCCATTTCTATCCATTTGTATGTTAACATACAGGGTTCCCATTTTTATCCATTTGTATGCTTACATAGAGGGTTTCCATTTCTATCCATTTGTATGTTAACATACAGGGTTCCCATTTTTATCCATTTGTATGCTTACATAGAGGGTTTCCATTTCTATCCATTTGTATGTTAACATACAGGGTTCCCATTTTTATCCATTTGTATGCTTACATAGAGGGTTTCCATTTCTATCCATTTGTATGTTAACATACAGGGTTCCCATTTTTATCCATTTGTATGCTTACATAGAGGGTTTCCATTTCTATCCATTTGTGTGTTAACATACAGGGTTCCCATTTTGTAGCTTTCGTTAATGGCCTGATGATGGCTCTTTACTGAGCCTAAACAAGGCCATGTAAAAACGTATATAATACAGTTTGTTGACTGTGACTGACAAACCAGTAAAATAAGCAGTTGATAATCTCCATTAATAACTGCCACAGCTGAACGTACAGGCGGCAGGATACTCAGGGCATTCCACATGGCGGAGCTGAGAACATTAAATTGTAGTTTCTGTTGAAGAGTAACGAAGTCGTCCATTTGCAGACGATCTGACCCGCTTACAGTGGCAGTATTTTTGCATTCAGCAGCGTTTTCCTTGTATTGTAGCCACAGTGATGTCGTCATATATTAGGAACGTTTTATTGCTCTATTGCAGCCCACTCAGCAAGTTAGAAAGTCTTGCTGCTCATTAGAGAAAGCCGCTGCAGCTACGTTGTTTATGAATCTTGTTTAAAACTAACAGGCTCGTCAGCAAGGCTCCTGTCAATAGTAAAAATAAGCTAATGAAAAGCCGCAGTTGATACTTCTCCAGACGTCGTCAACATATTTTCACAGAAGTCTGCATTTCGAAAGCTGTTTTAGAGAAATGCAAACTGATGTACGCGGCGAGCCCTGTTTTGTTTATGCAGCATCTCGCTGCAGGTTAGAATGTTTCGGTCGGTTTGCCGACTGGGCTGCGAGGTGGTCGATCGAGGAATGTCCGTTTGATTCCCAGCAGTGGCAAAAGCGTTCACACCGGCTCTGGGGGTCTACCAAACCACGTTTTTTTTTTTGTGGTAACAGTGTTACTTACGACAAGAGCAAATTACTTTTTTCGTACATATTATGCATTGTTTTATGTGCTTGTAAGTTTCGGGGTACAATTTTGGCAGCCGAACGATAAACATGACTGGAAGTTATCGTGATTTTACTCAGTCACATCACATACGGTAGCAGTCACGTGAACAATAGCATGCTAGCGTCGCCTGCAATCCCTTATAGCCCTCAAAACTTGTCTGCTTACAAGGCTGGTTGTCCACTCTTTTTCAGTGTCTGGCGTTATATTTGTTATTTTTTAAATTGTAAAAGTAAATACACGTATTGAATACAGTTTGTTTGTCCCCAGCCCTGATGATACAGGGCTGTCCACAGCATGACACATAGGCACAGCCAGTTCTACTGCGCAAAGAAAGACAGCAAAGGATGTGAGCCAGTTAGTTATGGCATGTGTAAGATTAAGTCCGATAAATGTGCAGTGAAATTGACATCAGACAATTGTCTTTATGGCGCGGTGTTTGCTAACTGTGAACTAAAATAAAGACTTGATTACGTGTTATCCTGTTTTTAATTTACTGACTGTGAGACTGTTGTAAGTTTCGTGACAGGTCAAATGCTATGTTGGAGATGCGGACAGCGGACACACTTGTGCCAGTTCGGCAAAACACACAGAATTCAGTTCGGGATTTGCAGTAAGGCATCTCGCTTTTCTTAATACTCTAAATTGTCTGTGGCCAAGTCTTTAAAACGGGAAGAACGAACACGTAATATACATACGTGATCTTTTTAATTCAAAAGCACATAAAGTGTAAGGAGGTTAAACCACTGAAGAAAGACGTTCGTCTAAGTTATATACAAAATTTGAGTTCCTGCCGCACAGAGAACACAACTGATCTGCATTGATTTAAAACAATCTGTTATTTTTTATAGGCAGTAATCCTTGTTGATATGACAATCACATGAGGCACGTAAATGTAATGTGTGGAAAAATAGCAGAGTTTCTGAGAGATACGGCAGGTTGTATGTAGAGTTACGGGACTTTAAACGGGTAAATAATATTTAGATAAATAACACTACGCATTCCGTCTGACACAACCTGTACTTATTATTATTTTCCCAAGCAGTACGTGTTTCGATCAAGCCGATCGTCTTCTGGCGTTTATTTATACAAAAACTTAGAACTCAAAGTAAAAATGTAAATTTTTGCGAGATTCCACAAATGATACAGAATACAAATTGCAGTAGACTTGTAATTCTTGATGTTGTCTCATTTAACCCAAACGGTGTGGTGTGTAATTTAAAACTGAAGAATTTTATAATTTAGAATACTACGTACTAATTAAAAAGTGTTAAAATGACGATTAAACTTTTGCTCTTCCTTTTTATGCTTTCAGATCCGTTATTTAAAACTCCAATAGTGGATGTTTTAAATCGAAACATGTAGGGTTTTAAATAATAAAAATAAATAAAGGTTGTGTCAGACGGAATACGTAGTGTTATTTATGTAATTATATGTACAGAAGGGGACGGATAGCGTCAAATTAAAAAGAATAAATAATATTTAGGCTCTAATGCATTGTTAAAGGGTGAAAATAACTGTGCAATCGATTGTGATGTCTGTCAGAGTTTTATTCTGGTATTTGTTAGAAAAGAACGAGAAGACCTCAGAAGAATATACTTAGTGTGGCTAAGGCTGCTGTAGAATTTTGAATTCCGTATTTCATGAATACTAGTGACAGACTTTTATACTGGGCTTAACATCATTTTGAGCGGACGTTGTTACACAGGTTGAAATGCTGAAGGTGTAAATCTATTTACGATGCATCTTCTTTTACTTGGAAGATGGAAGCATAAATTCCCTCCGAAAATTGGGTGCTGTGCTGCGTGGCTTCAAAGAAATAATAAGAAACACAGTTTGTGTTTGTTGTTATTGTACGTCAGACTGAACAATTTAAAAGCGACAGATGCTGCCTCGTGTTACTAATTTATAATAATTTTGTCTTTTAATCAGCCAGTAGGGTGTGTTTTATCTCGGCTATTCAAACTATCGATTAAAATTGCACTTATACTAATACAATAATGATATTAACTTTTGTCGAAGCTGTGCTGCTGTACAGTCAGTCCGCCTGCTGTATTAGTGTATAAAGAAGAGGGTTTGTTCATTTGAAACATAAATAAGGAATAATTCTGGGATACTTATATTGACCCATAGTCACCATGGCGTTACTCATGCATTCTTCGTTCCTGAAAGCGTCGCACTCTCTAACTTGTATCTTACAGCGAACGTAATTTCCTGTTTCGTTAGTTCCCACACAGCCGCAGGGATAAACAACTTAAATGGTGACGTATTTTTAATTGCTTGTAGTTGTTTAGAGTGGCGTCGCAAGTTTACTCGGGGCTGTTGGTACAAATACAGAGACCTTTTCCTTTCGTAGTCCTTCCCTCTTCTACCTACTTGTTCACAGCAGGTGTCGAGGGTTTTTATTTTCACTTGATCACACTCAGACACACACCACAGTCGGTAGGACTCCTCTTGACTAGGGATCGGCCCGTCGCAGAGACCTCTACCTGACAACACAAACACTGTACAAGAGACAAACATCCATGGCCCCGGTGGGATTCGAACCCACGATCCCAGCAAGCGAGCCGCCGCAGACCCACGCCTTAGACCGCGCGGCCACTGGGTTCGGGGCTTTTATTTTATGCCATTCGTAAATAGTTATAGAGGAAATAAATGCAACCTAGGCCTGCTGCGTTAGGTGTACCGTGATGGTGCGTAAGTATTCCCACTCTGAAAACTGAAGTGCTGCAAGCTGTACACCACTGAACTCGAGATAATGAAGGCTAGGTAGTGTTCTCATTAAAAGGGTTTCCAATTATGAAAGACCTTGTCTGTAGATTGTTCAGACGCCTTCTATTAAAGGTTATGGTTTCCATCAAAATGTGCGAGCAATAGGTCCAAAACGAGTGTAAAACCGATCTTATTAAAACATAAGATAAATGTGGCTGCAGGCCCTTATACCTTAACGTTTTATATTACATCTTAAGCAAAAAGCTCGCAACTGAGGCTCTGCGGTGCTGTAAGAACCAGCAAATGTTTCCGCATCGTGAAGCCGACCGAGCAACCGTTAAAGACATATTTTAATGCCCCAGTCCTTCTCCAGTACCAAAGAATCGGTCCAGGTCCCAGACTTGTCCGTATGTTTCGTAACATCATACTTTCTTACGGTGAGAAGTTGTTAGCACCTCGCCCAACCACCAAGCTGGAGGACCACCCCTTGTCGGTTGTCCGCGACTGCTTATTCAGTGTATTCCCAGCTACCCTCCATAACTGGAGGCCGTTCCTCCAGCCGCAACCCCAGGACGCGCAATGCCGTAGTGACAGGGACCCACTTAACAGGATTTTGGTGGGGAGGCCTGAGGGAAGGCGACCACTTGGGAGACCCAGGCGTAGATGGGAGGATAATATTAAAAGTGGATCTTCAAGAAGGATGGGGCATGGACTGGATTGAGCTGGTTCAGGATTCCATAAAATGCCGGAAGTTCTTGACTAGCTGGGAAACTGTTAGCTTCTCAAGAAGGCCTCTGCTCCATGGAGTTAGTTAGTTAATTAATTAATTAGTTAGTTAGTTAGTTAGTTAGTCCTCCTCCGGTGCCAATTTTATTCTTTCAAATTTAGGCGATAGTGCAAAGTAATCCATTTATTTCTGTTGCTTTGCGTCTGCTTCATGACTGGCTTTGGTTATGTGGAAATTATTTTAGTCACTGGATACTGTTGTTGTGAGTGAGGAAATAATCCGAAATTAAGCCTTCGCTCTTCTGGGATGTTACGCAGCATAGGATGGTCACCGACGCGTCGGGACGATATTTTGTTTCCACCTTCAAGGATCGAGCAGTCTTTTTGGACTCCTAGACCCTTGAAGGTGGGACTGATATATTGTCGCGATACGTCAGTAACAAGTCTACGCTGTGTAACATCCTAGAAGAGTGAGGGCCTTTACTGCACGACGGCGGGAGCCTGCAATCTTGCGAGTTGAAATTACATATATCTTGTTGATGGAGGGTAAACAATTCCACAACCAAGAATGAGAATACATTCTTGAATTTAGTTAGCGAAGAACAAGCAGATCTAGGTGTATGTGGGTGTTGAGATATTGCTCCATACAGTCTTCCCGTTAACATTGGATGCACATACATACTGAAATTCAAGCTTCAGTAATATTGCAAGAGGGAAAGGTCTCCTTGGCCTTGTACTCGGTTGATAATATGAGTCGTCTCTACTTGATCGGGAAAAATGTCTTGCTTTGCTGGTAACTGAACGCCAAACACTTATACCGACTTCTCATTTCAAGTGAACACCGATGTGTTCTTAGTTCATGCGTTATTATTTATTGGCTACGAAAGACAAATTTAGCATAGTGAGAAAACACAGTTTAGTGTTATTTTGCATTATGCAAACCGTGCATCTTGTCATAAACGTACTAACAGCAGCAAAGGCACGCAGTAAACAGATACACAGATTGTGCTAGAAACCCCGACATATGTTTCGACAGGTTTGTGTTATCATTAAGGTGTTCAAACAAAAGTGCACATCATCTCTTTCCATCGGTATGTTAAAATTTCACGCACTAAAACTCGTAATTACAGCGTCGGGTGTACTGACGCAAGGTGTAGAGTGGGATACCAGTGCACGAGGGGCACAATTGCTTATTTAATTACGCTTCTGGAGGGGGGGGGGGCGCGGGGGGATGAAATCAAGAAGAATATAGCGCCCAGATGTTAAATGTACAGTATATCAGTCTACAGAGTATCCGTACATTTAACAACACATTTCGTCGTAAAAAGGCAAGTAATTTCAACTTGGTACGTGTGATAAGGAAACCAGTGGGTAACCTTACGTTAAAAGCGCCACAATCACGTTAGTGCTCAATTAAAAAGTAGCTACTTTAAAATAAGATTCGGTGTGTGTTATTTGCGCCGATCCCAGTGGACGCGTGGTCTAAGGCGTGGGTTTGCGGGCACTCGCTTGCTGGGATTATGGGTTCGAATCCTACCGGGGGCGTGGATGTTTGTCTCTTGTCAGTGTTGTGTGTTGTCAGGTAAAGGTCTCTGCGTCGGGCTGATCTCTCGTCCAGAGGAGTGCTACCGACTGTGGTGTGTGTCTGAGTGTGATCGTGAAGCCTCGATAATAAGGAGTCCCTGGCCCACTGGGGGCTGTTGCGCCATGGGGAAAAAATGTGTTATTTGCTTGAAGGTGAACAGGTTAATAATGGACGGTAATGCCGAACACGTAACGCATGAATCAGTATGGCTAAGTTATACTAAACCTTTCGTCTCTGTACGTGTATTTTGTAAGTTCCTTGAACCACAAGTCCTCTTTTGAGAACAGAATTGTACGGGTGTCTTAATATTGCACTTAAACATTTATACTTCTTACTCTTTTCTACATTTTTAATCTCTTTTCGTCCGTCTTTCTTCTTGAACCAATTTACGTAGTAAAGATGTCGAGTTGAAAAATTTGTTTTCCTTTCTGTTTAACTGTTGGACTTACTTTATTATATTTCCTGAAGTCGTTTGGAAGCAGTCGTAAAATTGCTTGTTCTGAAATGTGACACCAAACGCCCGATTTTGAGAAAGATGTAAATAACACGCTGTCCCTTTAAATGCATGCTAGTTACGGCGCTGGTATCAAAAGACGCCGCCTGGGCCGTTGAAGTAGCATTAACATCACAGCGGCAGGCCTAGGTTTCAGTGACCACTGCTTCTCTTTATAAACGTTAGGAATGTATCCCTAATGCATGCAGATGTGTTGGTAAAATTGTTAGTTTGAATGTGAATTTGCTTTTTTCATTTCTGTTTCAGTTTTATTGAGCTTATTGTTGTGACGTTTTTAGTTTATGATAAAGGATAATTTCGGCAAGGATTCTGTCCGTTTTGGTTTAGTTCTGAGTTATTAGGCATGACTTGTTAATTAAAACATAATTATGACTTTTAAATTACAACCGCACGACACTTGACCCTGTGCACTTCATTATAGATCTGTTGCTGTCAAACTTAAGTTGCTGGATTGACGGAAATCACTGAGAGCACAGTTGCTGTACTGGCTTCCCAGGGCAGGCGTGCAACCAGATTTTTTCCTTGGGGAGGGGGGTGGGGTGACCCTGACGCTATATATAATTTATGTTTGATTTTAAAAATTATGTTACAGAAATCTTGTAAGTAAAACGTAACACTCTCTGCAACTGCATTTATATACATACGAATATAACTGCATGTTCCATGACTCAATCGCAGTGTCTTGTATTCTTGTTTTTTTAATTTTATTAATTTGTTTTTCAAAATTCCAGTGTACTAGTCATCAAGAGATTTCAGTGACTGATTTCGGCTGAAAGGCAAATCACGTGAAATGTTTGATATCATCGTATCTACAAAACATTTTCTTTTAATCTCAATTTTGGGGGTTTGGATGGGGAGAGGTGTTGCAGTCCGGCAGACCCCCTTGTGGGTGCGCCCCTGCCGTAGAGCCTAAATGGTCCTTGGTTCGAACCCTCATGGTTCGCATTTCCATCGCTTGTAATCCTCTGTGTGTTGCTGTTTATTTTTGTTCCGTGCCCCCCCCCCCTACCCCCCACATCTCGTGTTTCTTCAGAACTCCACCAACAATTTAAAGCGTTTAATTCCCGTTTTGTATGGACTGGCGATTTAATTACTATCGAGGTAGATGTAAATGTGTCGTTTTGAACACGATACGTGAAATATGAGACATTTTTGTTACCATGGCTGTGGAGACCGAGGCAGAGCCAAGGATATTACGTAAACGCTGTAAGGTGAGGTGACAGGTGCATTTGGTGGCAACAAATCTTCTTCTTGTTCTTTTTCTCGCGCGCCATTTTCCCTTCATCTTGTAGGCAATAAAGCCTGTTTTCACAACACCACATATTAATTTTGTCCTTTTCAAGGACTTTTTTGGTCTTGGCGTCCTTTTGATTTATACTGCGTAGTATGCTTCGGTATTTTTCCATCAGCCATTTTGTCGGGATTTTTTTTTACCCAGTTTTGACGGTATTTTTCTGGTTTACTTTGATTTCATTGCTTTTTTTATGATTTATGCTAACGTATTTATTTGTGATGTGGTCTAGGCTATTGCAGACACAAATCGCCTTCGTAATATTTCTCTTATAAAAATATTTTAATTTATACTGTGACTCAATGAACACATATTCTATTCCCTTAACTTTATAAGCTGAAAATTAAACTATAAAATCACAAGTCTACTGACAACAGCACAAAACTTTATTCCCAAGATCGTGACTGTTACAATTAGCTATTTTTATTATGATGTTGGCAATTATTGTTAAGTTACCTTCCCTTTCAGAGATATGTAACATGCATTTCCTGCTCGTGAATGTCTTCAGCATTTACCCGTGTTTAACTAGGCATCATTTGTCGTACATAGACCACGTACACTTGGCAGAGTATTAACCGAGCCTGACGTGACACTTTCCCTTCTGCTTGTGGGTTACAAACCTAACCACGAATGTCTGCATTGCAGCGCCAAAGTAACTCATTAGACCATAAACTGTCACTATTGTCTCATTCTCAATAACGCCGATGTTTTGTTAGACACTGTATTCGGTTTGCATTTTAGAACGAGAAATTCTGTCAACAGTATTTCAATATTTTACGTAATGCTTGATGTGATGCCGATCCCAGTGGCCGCGCGGTCTAAGGCGTAGGTCTGCGGCCGAACGCTTGCTGGGATCGTGGGTTCGAGTCCCACCGGGGGGCATGGATGTTTGTCTTGTACAGTGTTTGTGTTTTCAGGTAGAGGTCTCTGCGACAAGCCCATCCCTCGTCCAGAGGAGTCCTACCGACTGTGGTGTGTGTCTGAGTGCGATCAAGTGGAAATAAAAACCCTCGACACCTGCTGTGAACAAGTAGGTAGAAGAGGGAAGGACTGCGTAAAGTAAGCTTCATATGATATTTACAAATTAGTTAATTAAACACTACTGCTTTGAATGTACATCTGCATTCTTTCGAGGTATAACTGATTTAATTGTGACAAGCTGACTTTCCACGTGTGACACTGTGCAGCCTATGGAGAAGCAAAGTGCTCTGGTTCTTATGAATGTGTTATCTATACCGGTATATTTTAACGACACCGCATCAACTTCCGGCGCTGAAGCTGAGAAAATCGAGGAAAACCTACCCGTTCCAATATGACGCCCCACTTCTTGAGGTGTGTGACAGCTGGCCTAACAGCTGCTTGCGGCAGTAATTGTGCGGTCCGCTTTTAATGTGAGGGTTATTAATACTCAGGGCTAGTTGTTTGGGTTCGCGGTGAAAACTTGGATAAATTATGCCGGCACATTACGCTTCCAGTGCAACGGATATACGGACCCGCTTATGATAGCACGCTGCGATAAAATTCCCATCCATCACATAAAATGTGGTGATAAATATCCAGTTAAGAGCGAGTAACGCCTGCCAGCGCCTCGTGCTGTTTACATCAGGTGTTTATACTCTCCGTAGCATGCGGAGATGTCTGTCTGCTGTGTTGTGCTGATAACGTATTCAGTGGTAGGTGGGCCTGTGTTGCGCGTAGGTTCGTGGTGACTACAAAACCTGGCGGATTTCAGGCTGTCAGAATGGGAGAAGTCCTGAACTGCTGTAAATATTCTGTTGTCTGGTATCCTAGTGACACAAATTGTACAAGGACAAAAGAGCATAAAATTTAAAGTGGTTTAATGTTGATTACCAGAGTCCATGATCGCAAAAGGAACATGCTGAATTTTAAATAATGTCATCCCCTTGTGTTGTTAATGGTACAAAAAATGAAATCAATGTCTGCTAAACACAATTAAATTCTATTTATTATATAGAACTACATGTTTCGACCTATCTCAGGTCATCCTCAGGGTCACAGTTGGTCTGTCCACCCATACTGTTCCTGTTTATGACCATAATAATTTTAACAATTTTAAACAATTTTGATTGTGTTTCATGGACTTACATAATGTATATTTCTTCTTCAGTATGTTTTAAAGACAAATTCTGAACCTGAGGATGGCTTGAGTAGGTCGAAACATGTAGTTCTATATAATAAATAGAATTTGGTTGTGTTTGGACGGATATTGACTTAAGTTTTGAACCCAGTGAAACGTCATGCAGGTACGTGTTTGATGAAGGGTCTAAAAATAGCCCTAAGGTACACAAATGGGCAGGTAGGGAATTTTTCTCGCGAGTCACATTCGACCTATCGCGTGCTTGTCTCTCTGCACATTGTTAAATTATGTATCATTGTTGAAGAATTAAAATAGTTTTCCGTGCTTTAAAATGAAATTTTCGACAAATAATTTCGTGCGATTTTTGTTCCCAGACTTCTGATTTTTTGTGGGCGTAGAGCAGGATACAGTGGCTAGCAAGTTAGTGCAACTCGACGATGTAATCCGACAGTTATGCGCGAACTGGGGCACCTCTTGTGACAAATAAATTGTTTTGCTGCTGGTGTGTGAGCCGCGTGAAATTGGACAGTACGGAAAAGAAAGGACAGTTAAAAGGAACGGATCAATCCCAAGAGTGAATACAGCGATCACAAAGATTCAAGTTCTTCCTGTCTGTTTTTGTTCTGGTTTGTGGTTGAGTTTTTGTTTAATTCAGAGTACAAACCCTTTACCCCCATATCCGTCACTTTTGACAGATAAACACGCTTTGCAGCATATTGTTTTATGTTAAATTGTAGTCGTTATGGGATTCTTTTATATTAAAAGATCATGGATGATGATTATTATTAATATTATTATTATAACTAAATTATGTCCTTTACGCAGGGTATTCACGGTTACATACCTGAAACAAACCACGTTTCTAGGGTACACAGTGTTGCAGCTATTCTGCACTTACTGTTAATGGTGCGTATAGCGCTGTCTTCAATGTTAAACGCTTTTGTTGTTATTATTATTATTATTATTATTATTATTACTGCAGTTGTAGTTGTAGTAGTAGTAGTAGTAGTAGTTATTGTTACTGTTTAGCAGTAGGGTTAGGTTGGTGGTAATTTTAGTGTTGATGGTGGTAACTTTAATAGAATTTCACTTTTCATGAGATGGGAAATTAACAACTGCATAATTTACTCCACGTATCACTCAAATAATTTAAATGTTTAGTCTGTAGTAATAACAATTTTAAACCTAATATTAATGTACGTTATATGCGAATTCCTGTTCGCACCTCACACAGAACGCGATGTGTTCCCGTTAGAAAGACCAACCGGTTAGCGTTGTATGTGGACGCAACTGTAATTTATTTTAAGAATCAGAAATGCTACGTGGAAGATGCAGCGTTTCTTAATGTTACAGTAGTTAGAACGTATAGCAACCACTAGACTTTAAAGTCCTAATACACTCTAGCTTTAACTGAATGTGTATGTCGCCATATTAAACTATTGTTCGTCCTTAAATCGTGGTTGAAATAAAAATAAGCCTAAATATATTTTAATATTACGTTATAAAATCTTATACGGTTAAAATTTCTGCACTAGTGAGTAGTTTCATATATTAAATGCATCAGAACTGGTCATAAATTGTGATAGAGGAAAAACAGGTGTGTTTTTATAAGACGAGAAACGTTTTATTGAAATGGATACCTCAGAGAGGATTTTGAATTTTCAAGCAAAAAAGAAAATGCGAAGGAATTTTATATACATATATATCACTCTGATATGAGAACTCTGCCGTAAAGCAAGCAGATAGTTATGTCCTGTAACACACGGATATAAATCTTCAGCTTCTGTGGAACTGTCTGCAAACATGAATCTAACTCCAGGTTGTTTTATGTTACGCAGTTCTTGGCAATAAAATCCCTGCAGAACAGGACGCGCATTTTTTTGCAATAAATCATTTTAAATATTCGGTAGAAAGTTTTTTGAGGTCTAAATTTACTTCAGATATTCGACTTTTCGGAAAGGAACTTAGTCAAGGTAAAATGTGTGATTACGAAGAAGCAATAAAATAAATCAAGCTGTACAGCCATGCCACAAGCATTTGTCACATATTTTGCTGGCGCTGATCTCGCGCTTTAACCCCACTCTGTTCGTGTCACTATAAATACATTACCGCATCGTGCAGAAAATTAGTAATATTACTGCCTACAAGAGAATCCGTGTAATTCAGGGAGTTTGTGCTTCGCCCTGATTACTGTCACAACGAATACCGTGACACACATTTTACGTGGGATAAGGAAGTTTCTACATAGAATGGATTGGTAAATTCGTTTAAAACAGAATTAGCAACATGTCCAGTGACAGGATGTTATTCTGTTTTGCATTTTAAAGCAAACTTACATACACACATACACAGACGACCTCGCCAAGAACTCGTAATAATGAAAAGCAAGGAGTCAGTGTTTTAAAATGTCTTAAATAATATGCGTTTAGTCAAATCAGCGCATTAAATACATCTCTGGGCAGAGTACCTGTCTTGTTTTTTTTAGAGAGAAAGTACTTTAAGCAGATAGTAGTAAATAAATCGCACATATCTAAACTAATTAAAATTTACAGTTCATGTGTATCTAAGTGTGTGTGTGTGTGTATACATCTGCATGCATAAATATGTTTCTACCATTGTTCCTGTGAACAAGCTGAAAATACGTAGCCACAACACTTACGTGCCATTTTATGCACCACTTTGCCTTCTCAGTGTGAACATTGTAACACTGTCACCATTTGCATGTAAACTCGAAGTTTTGAAAACTCAGGCTGCTACAAGATCGGCTGTAGCAGTTCGCTGTTTTGTTGAAGTGAAAACGTTTTGTGCTGAACCAGTAATATTGCTGCCGTCAGTTCGTAATTCCAGATCTGTGTGGTTGTTACTGCCTATAAAGCTGTAGCAGTTCTTCAGGTTCGTCAACTTCCTTCGGAAAAGCAAGGAATGAAAAGGCAAAGAAGAAATATTATAAGAAATAACGAAGTACGAGTTCTGTAAGTAATGTGATAAACAGGGTAGGAGGGGTGTGGGGTGATGTCTTTTAGTTGTGTTACCGACAGTGGGAAAAAACGAGATTCGGATGCTGTGAATTGGATGCAGGACCGAGACATCTCCTCTCATTCTTCTGGTCGTTTGGATTCAAGAGAAGCTGGACTGGGAATTGTTACTGCTCGCTGTATAAAGGGGAAGAATACATCAGTCCATTTATTTTTCTGATTTGAATTCAAGGAGAACTGGTGATGCTGGTTATACCTGCGTGGGGTTTGTAAACTACCTTACGATCTCTGTGTGGCCTGTTTAAACTAAATTGAAAGGTTTACGCATATGCGTATAAAGAGAAATATCATTTACGAATTTAAATTTTTTTCCGTGACTGAATAAAATAAACTCAGTCATACAGTTGTAAGCACTTACACTGTAGTGGGCGTACATTTTTTTAGGTTCTTTGACTGATTAAATATTCGGTCAGATGACATGTAAGTATGTCAGCACTTCGTTATGTTTTGTGGTTAGAGGTTTATCCTTAGTTAAGCCGTATTTTAATAAATTGAATTTATTTGGGGACATGACTTAGGTGCGTGATAAATGTTTATATTATTATGTACCATATGATAAAATGTCAGTCGCATTCACCGTGGGTGGTTGTTTATTCTCATAAAAACCTCACGTAGAAAAGTTTATGTCTGCCGTGTTTGGCTACCCACAACTTCGTTTGTACATTTATCTGTTCGACCGTCAGTCCATTCTTCTGTGACCTAAGTTGAACACGTACTTCTGTGAGCGAATTTTAGTTGAAAATTTTAGTGGACAGTAGTAACTTAGAAGACAAGGTCGGGCGTCACTTTTGTTAGAAATTATATATATATGTATACGCGTTGTTTTCCAAACCGTGTAGGTACGAACCAAATACATACTGTGCTACCAACCCGTACACTAAGAAATTATATATATATATATATAATACATGACGAGTCATATAACAGATGCCGACATGTTTCGATGTATATCACATCATCCTCAGGGCAGTAATATTAGAACATTAGGAAACAGCTGAAGCAAGCCGGTCTTTGTACCCACAGGTCTATGGGATCGTAGCTGTTCAGTTTTTGTGCCATTAGTGAATACGGTGTGAGAGGTTTCTAATGGCACAAAAACTGAACAGCTACGATCCCATAGACCTGTGGGTACAAAGACCGGCTTGCTTCAGCTGTTTCCTAATGTTCTAATATTACTGCCCTGAGGATGATGTGATATACATCGAAACATGTCGGCATCTGTTATATGACTCGTCATGTATTATATATATATATATATAATTTCTTAGTGTACGGGTTGGTAGCACAGTATGTATTTGGTTCGTACCTACACGGTTTGGAAAACAACGCGTATACATATATATATAATTTCTAACAAAAGTGACGCCCGACCTTGTCTTCTAAGTTACTACTGTCCACTAAAATTTTCAACTAAAATTCGCTCACAGAAGTACGTGTTCAACTTAGGTCACAGAAGAATGGACTGACGGTCGAACAGATAAATGTACAAACGAAGTTGTGGGTAGCCAAACACGGCAGACATAAACTTTTCTACGTGAGGTTTTTATGAGAATAAACAACCACCCACGGTGAATGC
>BLKM01012988.1:307061-343271 GCA_013340265.1 Coptotermes formosanus | reverse complement strand
GTTGGTGGTGGCGGTTATGGTGGTGGCGATGATGGTGGTGGTGGTGGTGATGGTTGGTGGTGGTGGTGGTGGTGGTGGTGATGGTGGTGATTGGTGGTGATGGTTGGTGGTGGTTGGTGGTGGTGGTGGTGTTGGTGGTAGTTGGTGGTGGCGGTGGTGATGGTTGGTGGTGGTGGTGATGGTGGTGGTGGTGATGGTGATGGTTGGTGGTGGTGGTGGTGTTGGTGGTAGTTGGTGGCGGTGATGGTGGTGGCGGTGATGGTGGTGGTGGTGATGGTTGGTGGTGGTTGGTGGTGGTGGTGGTGTTGGTGGTGGTGGTATCACTTTGGCCTGCTTGGATGTATGTATGTTGTCAGGAGGAGTGTTAGGCCTGCCCGTTTTGTATTTCATTTCTCTGCCGGTGACCAGTTTGCACGAATCCTTGGAGAATGGCGACTATATTACCGCCTCAGTTACTAGGACGGTGTAGTTGAATGGTTTCAATATACACATAATTAGAAATTAATTTTATGTGCTTGCCTGCATATTGAAATGGTTTTATAGCCTTAATCCTATAGAGGACAGTATTAGTGAAAAACTTTCTGTTTTCATACGACACGCAAAATAAAGCGAAGGAAATGATTACACAGTATTTTACATGCTGTACGTAGCAGTAACAGTCTTCATGCACCTAAATGTTAAATCGCTTTTGCGCTGAATTTTTAATTTGAGTCGAAATACAGTCGACCTTTGTCATGTAGTGTGGAGGTGAAATATAAAACACACTTTCAGTCCCCCCTGGGGCACAGTTGGTGCAGGTATATGCCAATTTGAATAATGCGTCTGCTGATGTTCTATTTTTAAGGCCACCTCGCACTTCTCTGTTCAGACCTGACGGAGCAACGCAGTGCCAGAGCTTCCCGTCTCCTTACTGGAAGGTCACAAACACATTCCAGTCCTTTCACGTTTTTAATTAAAGCCTTCTCTACAAATCATAAGACTCCTGTAGTGCGATTGTTTAATAATCTCTAACAAATGCGCTGAATTATCACAAGCTCATAATAATGTGTTTAACAACATTCTGCTCCTACATATGTCCGAGCCTATCGGCCTATCGTCGCGGAGAACATATGTCACTACTGCACACAACAGTTACATAACAACACGTGATCAACTGAATATGCAGATCTGCTGGCAATTATTCGCGTGGTGGTCTGTTACACCGAAAGTTAAAATGTAAAATATAAGATGTTGGTGTTTGGTTGTTTATAAAATGATTACGTAAGTAGAATGTGGATTCTGTAATAGGTTCTTCTTCTTCTTCGTCTCCACCTTCTTCTTCTTCTTCTTCTTCTTCTTCTTCTTCTTCTCCATCTTCTTCTTCCGCTTCTTCTTCTTCTTCTCCATCTTCTTCTTTTTCAGCCACTCCAACGCTTTGTGGGTTTTGGCCTTCTTCACAAGGTCATAAAGGCTTTTCTGCCTTTAACGAGATATGTCCAGTTCTTCAGTTTTAATTTCTTTGTATCATTCAGCACTTCACCTTTCCATCTATTTTTTTCGACATCCCTTATATCTCATTCCTATGGAATTCCATTCCGTAATCTTCCTCACTGTTTTTGTTTTTTCCATCCTTTCAAGATGTCCCCACCATTTTGTCCCCTGTACTCTTATGTATTTAACCACATCTTCTCCTTTCATTAATTTATCCAGTTCATCATTATTGCTTGTTCTCCATCCTTGTTCACTTTGAACTGGACCATATATCCTTCTTAAGATGTGTCTTTCAAGTACAACTAAGTTCTTCACATCTCGTACTGATAATATCCAGGTTTCACAGCCGTAAGCTACTATTGGCCGAAGTCTAATAGATTGGATTGGGAAAATTACAAATATTATGAAAATATAGAGCGGTAGTTGCAAAGTACATGTGCCTGCCAGTAGGTTAAGGTAGCGTGTTGGTGGCGTGGAGATGTTCATGGCACTAAGGTGTAGGAAGGAACACATCTAGAGTGCATCTGTGTTGGATAGCCACAAAGTCGTGTAAAGACACTGCCTTGCGCGTGATTAGCAGATTATAATTTTAGCTGCGACTTTATTTAACCATAGTCTTATTTTAAATAAATATTCAGTAGGACCCTGTTATAACGTCATCGGTTCATGCTAAACCTCGTCTGTAACGTCAGATACTCTGTGGCACCAATTAATTCCCCGCTGTTAACCATAACGTTACACTCCTCGGTTATAACGACACTCGTTTATAACGACACAAAATATTCAGTCCCTTTCGTGACGTTATAACCGAGTTCGACTGTACTTGCAGTTTCAAATTATTTTTCACACAGGGCAGTATCATGCGTCATTATTCGCTGTAGCTTTGTTTTGGAACGGCGCAAAGTGTACACTGGTCATCTCAGAGTGCTGGATTTGCAAACACTGATGGTTGTTTTCTATTTTCGTCATTACTTAATCTCATGTGGTTTAATGAATTCATGGAATGTTGTTCCCACTGAATGTTAACTTAACAGTGCCTTAGATTTCCATTATGTGACATTTATAGATCTATCACAAGAAGCACAGCCACTCGTAAATACCAGTGTTGCATGTAGTCATGTGATAGTGTTTATGAACACCTTTTGTAAGGAATAGGGTCGATACACAGAAGAGGCACATGTAATATGGCGAGGGGGTTGTGTCGTTCATTATTATGATTGCCATATCTACAGTACTATAATGTTCGTACATACTGATATTTTCCCAACGTGCACTTTTTATAACATGTGGGTATGCAGCAATTTCCATATCATTGCAGAGTAACGTGAGTTTATACCAGGACGATTTAATTTGTAGAAATTTTAAAATAGTAATCAGTAAGGGATTTCAAAATTTGTAGCCCCCAGTATCGAAACTGCGACGGACTGAAATTGTGAGAAGCGCTACCCTTGATTTCTGGCTTCAGTCGCGATTTTGATGGGATATTCGCTCTTCTGGGATATTACGCTAATTGTGTGCTAATTGCTTGACGACGTTTCGGGATAACGTATCGGTCCCAGCTTCAAGGGTTAAAAAGCCCAAAAAGAAAAGACTTCTTCAGCGTTGAGGATGGGACCGATACGTTGTCCCGAAACGCCGGTAAACAATTAACACGTGACGCTGCGTAAAATCCCAGGAGAGTGCAGATTTAGATGAAAACACTTCTGAATTTTATTCCATAGGCGGCTTGTAGGAATCCAAATCGGAAATCGGTCGACTGGAATTACGTTGAGTTTGGTTGTTTTCGTATTTGTCTAATGTATTCCGAGAGAGTTGGGCTACCTTAAAAGGAATCACACTTCGTTATTGATAAATTTCCTGTTACCCGGCGTTCGATATAACGTCACCATTTCTCTCCCTACGCTACATTACCCTGAAGAGATGATAGTGTCGTATTGGAGTGTAACCCAGTAACGGCTAAACCGAAGCCCCTGGGCGCTGAATCCCCATCCCGTTACGGAGATGCAAATAGGAGAACTGTTTAAATTATGTGCCTAATATTTTATACCTGGAATTTATTCCAAACATGAAACATCATGACCCGTTAGCGTTAATGGCGTCTGAAAGAGGAGAGGTTGCAGCAAACCATTTTAAATTTTAAACGCTCAAAAGTGCTGTGTCATCATAAATAATATTTGTATACAGGACGTGGCTCGCCAAGAGGATGGCGTCATGATATACTGCAGCAACAAAGACGGAAATCTCAGGCCGCCTCCCTGGTTGAACACAGAACTGATATGCATAATTTGGCTATTACTGTGTGATGACTGGATGAAGGCTACTGGCGTGACCTTATGAACTGAAAGTGTTAGTCTTTAACGACGTCTGAAGTTAAGCTAAATAACACTAAATATCTGCAGTTTCTGTAACTCAGAAAACACACTGCTTCTTGGGGATAATGTAGGAAATATCTTCCTTCGAAGCTTGGGGAAATGATTACACAGTGAGTCAACGTCACTGCACAGGCCTGGACAGACCCTGAGGGTTCCAGGGTATTGAGCCTTCCAGAATTTCAAGACACTCGGCACATGAGGGTGGTAAGGTTGTCAGCCCTACGCACCTGCCGCCTTTACCTCCCAGGAAATACACCTGGAATCGAACCCGCGACGTTCCCGCTTGTAGGGCAGTGCCTCAACCAAGTGCTCCACCGCTTGCCTCCCAACCCCCAGGAGGGCCACATGATTCGTTAAGGACTCCCCTGAGGGCCGCGCTTGTGCGTACACATATATCTGCGGGGGGCGGGGGGATGCATTACAGGGCCGCTATTTACAAACAGTAAGTTACGCTAAAAATACGGTTGAATGACAAGGCACTAGGCCGTACTAAACTCGATAGAACACACATAAATACTGCATTAATATGTGCTGCGTTAGAAGTGATGTTTTACAGTTTCTAAACATTTTCTCTGCCAATAAATTTGCCACATTACGTTCTGTAGACCTACTGTGTAATGTTTGTTAAATTTTGTTGCTGGAACTATCCAGGCGACTGACGGCTGCAGATACTTCACGCGAGGGCCGCATGTTGGTCACTGCTCCCGAAGCTGTTTCCCGCACAGCTCCTGCATTACAAATTGCAGAACTTCGTTCTGTATAGGGAAATGATGGCTGTTTGTTGTGAGAAGCATAGCAAGTCCATAAATGTAGAGCCAGTAAGTGCCACACTGAGTGGTACATACCCCGGTAACTACCGCGACTCGACGTTTTACGGCTTTGTATTCGTGTATGGCATTTTGGGTAAAGCCAAATAACCATAAATATTCATCGGCGCATTTTTTTTCCAAACGAAGGACCGTACAAAAAATCTAACCATTCAGAATTTTCATATCAATGTCTTTAATGCTATATATATATATATATATATATATATATGTATTTAAAATCGCTTGTTTGTAAATTTTTTTCTTCCAAGGAATCCGATTTGTAAAGTGAGTACGAACCACTCAGGTAAATGTCCTTTCAGACAAAACGTTTCTTGTTGAACTACAGGCTCAGCATAAGTCAGTGATCATCAATAATATGTTGTAGTTAAAACTTTCTTCCGTCCTTTCAACATATTCCTCTTTTATTTTGCGCTACATGCACCAGTGTTAGTCCATGGATCCTGTCCAATAGCATCAGTCCTCTATTATCTCTGAGTTCACGTAACTTCTGCTGCTGGTTTCAAAAACACTGCTTGAGTTTCAGTTCTTCTCGTATTTTCTGTTTCTGTCCAAAGTTATGATTCGGAGAGGGAAACAGGCCTTATTATCTTCTTGAAATGATTTTCGGTATATAAAAAGTTCTTCCTTTTAACACATTTTATTAATTGTTTTACACTGTATCATTTTTGACTTACTTTTTATCAGTTGTATTTACTATTTATTATATTACCTAAACGATTTCACCAATTGATTAGCCCTTTTACAAGTGGACATTTTTAATTCTCCGTTCTGTAAGTTTTGTCTCGCAGCACTTTCTTTTTAATTGTCGGATTTCTTTTGCTTGCTTGGTACAATGTACTGTTCCTGTGGCTTGCAGTCTGCTGCAAATCGTTACTCTTTTATCTTTTACAGTTTAAGCCATCTGATACGCTTGGATACGCAACAATTTCGTAAGTAACACACCATTTTATAAGTCTGTTTGAAGGGGGGTTGTGTCGGCCGAAGTGTATGAACTTCAACCAGGGCTGTGGAGTCGGAATTGGAATCGGCGTCGTGGAGTCGGAGTCGGAAGTAATTTTAGGTGGAGTCGGTAAAAATGTGCCGACTCCGACTCCGACCTCAATCTAAAATCGTATCTAGATACTCCCAACCCCAGAGCCCTGAAAGCTACAGTAACCATTAGACTTATACTTAAATATAGGGTATAAGTCTAAACAGTAGCCTGATGATTCACGTGGTGGCGATGAAATGTCTTACAGGTTTACCGTTATTAACCCTTTAAAGACGAAGCGTATCTATTTTATATAAGGACTCAGTGCGTACCGCGCTGTAAACACTCTCCACTTCGGTTATAAAAACCAATCTCTTAATGTTTTATAAGGCAAAAGTTGCTGTTTGTTCTGAGATCCGTACAAAACACATAAACGCAATGTGGGCACCACGTAGAATTTTTTAATGTTAAACCTGTTGGTACGTAAAGTTACCGCTAGGCTTTAAAAGGTTAAAGCAAATTAAGCTACTATGAAAGAGTCGGAGTCGGAATTTTTGTGTACCGACTGCACAGCCCTGCTTTCAGCAGAAGAACACGTTTCAATAAAAAAGCACGCGATTCCAATATTTGAGCGAACAAATCGCCTATGTGGTCTCGGTCGACAGATGGTGACCGGTAGCAACATACGTGGTGTTTTGTACACCGAGTGACAGAACAGGTTGATACAGTGGCTCTGTGGACGTGCCTTCTCTGCTTCCAGCAGGGACAATGGCTAACCTTATTGAGTTTTTGATAATTTTTTGAGTCCCTGAAGACGATGTCGTGGATAGGCCATGGCAGTTTCCTGTCAGATCCTCTCAAACTTATGATTAACCAGTCATCCTTTCGACGCTATGTAGTCTGCGATGCTGATAGCTCCAAAAAGTGACGGATAGAAGTACAAACATTAAAAGCATGTTGCGTACAAATGAAAGAAATATTAACATATTAAATTTGATGCAGGCCATGCGGAATGTCACTCTTGCCTTCTTATACAGATTGTCTTTATATTCGGGTACGTATTTATGTTTTGTAGCGACGTGTCGAGAAAGCCTTCCAATGACAACTCAGCAGTGTCGCCTTTATGAGCACAGTTACACGTCCTGTAGAATGTACGTCCTGTATACAGGTTCCGCATTTAGATACAGTCAGTTATTTTGTTCATATATACGGTCATTAACTTTGAATGTCACCTACACACAAAATAAACGCTTCGTCCGCCAGCAGTGCCAGCAGTAGTGAAGATCTTCAACCGCAGCAATGGAGAAAACTACTCTAAAACAAAACTGGGCTTTTGTATAAAAGTCGAGCTACACAAGCGGAGACTGAAGCTGGATAGCTTGTAAACGAATGACAATAGAGTTAACAATTTCCTTTGCTTTTCAAAAAATATCCAGTACGTTACATGAACGTACTACTGTACTTGAAGCTAATGCTGTGAAACTGTTACAAAAACCAGACTAACACGCTGTCTGCCGAACCTTGTAAAGAAGTACACAAGATAACGCGCAAAACGCTGCCTATTTCTCGAACAGCGAAATATTAACATCTTGTTTCTCTTTATTCTTCATCCCTGCCTCTGGTGTTTGTAAATTATGTTATGGTACCTGTTTTGTGGTGGCAGCTGCTGCACATACAAGAAACAAGTGTGTGCTGTGGACAAGATCGGGCTGTTGGTTAACTGGGTTGTACCGTGTTGTGGCGGCGGGTCACGACTTCGCTCGTCCTACGTGTAATCTCGACACAAGTATCACTGATTGCATGGCAGCCCGCGCTACTGTCACACCCCCAACCGTTGCAGATGACTCATTGCTTAGCTAAATAATGTTCCGCATAACAGTGACTGGGTCATCACCTTTCATCTTATCATCACCACCATCATCATCATCATCGTCGTTATAATAATCGTGAAAGTTTGTAAGCTGCTGCAGTTGGGATAGCACAGAAAGTGAAACTGTAGAAGGTACGGGGATCGATTCTGGACAGGGTTGTGGATATTTCCATTTTACACTACGTGCTGCACCCATTTTACACTACGTGCTGCACCCATTCGCCCGTTGTCAACCTGATAGTCTGTCCCGCCCGGTGATTTATGAATATTTATGGATTTTGAGAATTGAGCCGTGACCTTCTTGTGAGAAGTGCCCCAAAATCCACATAGATGGGCTCCGGAAAAGTCGAAAACTCGTTGTGTATTCCTACCGCTTATCTGAGTTTTTAATAATAAGGATCAAGTGTAATACGTTCATGCAATACACGCTGTGAATGGCTGTGAACAGTCCACAGGTCTTCTGGTCCAAATTTTCCTTTAATTAACGGAGTAAGTATGCTTACTTGTGTGTGTTTTTTATTTCCATAAGATATAATATTTGTCACGACAGGTGAAACGCGTCGACTGATTCACTGAACGTCCAATTTCAGTAGTCTTCGCTGCGCCTCGCGGTTAATTTGTTACTAACGTGCCTCGCAACGCGTGAGACGCACCGTGTTGCGACAGTGACAGATAGTCTGGAAGGCACCAGCAGCAGTCTTAACTGGGGAAGCTGCTGAACCAGGCGATAGTTAATTTACGTACAGCCAATCAGATTATGAATCTTTCTTTCTTTCTTTCTTTCTTTCTTTCTTTCTTTCTTTCTTTCTTTCTTTCTTTCTTTCTTTCTTCTACCTACTTGCAGTAGATGTCGAGGGTTTTTGTAATTTTCATTTGATCACACTCAGACACACACTCTACAGTCGGTAGGACTCCTCTGGACGAGGGATCGGCCCGTCGCAGAGACCTCTACCTGACAACACAAACACTCACAAGAGACAAACATCCATGTCCCCGGTGGGATTCGAACCCACGATCCCAGCAAGCGCTCGGCTGCGGGCCTACGCCTTAGACCGCGCGACCACTGCGAGCGGCACTATGAAACGTAACAAACAATATTTTAATGTTACATTTAAAATTCGCTTGACGTGCTAAGTGGGCCGTCTGTCAAAAGAGCAGGATGTGTTCTCAGGTTGCAGATGAAGCAGACGGCTGTGAGATATAGAGGATAGCTGCGAATTCGAGTACGTTGTGTAAGGAATCGCTAGCGATAGTTGTATTTTGGACGTGAGCCTAACTGTCGCTGGGAACTCCGGTAGCATGTCGAGTGTCCTCATGCTACCACTGAGATATGCAGCCTGTTCACTTAATGGAACAGACGTTGAGGACCTTAGCATATCATCACTACCATAAAATTCTTTGAAGTGTATTCATTGTGTCCTGCGTGTTCACAGTGCAGCTGTATTTAGTAACTTGACACCTAGTTCGTTTCAGTCGTGACGTGTCGCAACTGTGCATCGTACAAGCTTCGAAAGGAGAGGTAATAAACATGATTAATTGGAATATAAAACGAGGGCGTATTTTATATGAAGCATTATCAAACGTAAGGCCAAATTAGACTCACCACCAAAGCAACAGACGTTTTTGTATTAACCTTTTAAAGCCTAGCGGTAACTTTACATACGACCAGGTTTAAAGTCGTCTTTATTGCAAGCTCCGGGTCTCAACTCGTAGTGTCCAACCGAGTTGCTTGATTTATCCACTGATTAAAAAATCAGATGACGCAAGTGCCTGTAACATTCTCCACCTGTTTCTGCTCTTTCAGAATTCAGGTCCATTGCCTGGCACTAAGATGTCCTACTCTGCCGCACTGTGATTGTTTGACTGAATATCTGAAAGGCAGAACTGTAAACCGCTATACAGAATCTTTGCAGAATGCATACCGATGTGAGTACCGATGTGAGTATATTACAAAACAAACACAGTCAAATGCCGTCCTCACAACTTTTTAATTTAAAAAATATGTTAAAAATTAATTAAAACAGGCTACATGTTTCGACCACCAGGTGGTCATCATCAGGCGTCATTACAAATGTAAAAAGAGGGGATTTGCCATTGAGATCTCACTTGGCATTACAAGTCTTGGTAACTATTGTGCGTACAGTACGGTTGGTGCGTGTGTATAAAATTTAAATTGTAAAATACAGTGTTGTAAACTGTCAACATTGCGTGACTAATCGATGCTGAGCGGCTGATTGGAGGTTTGAGTGACGAAACCAATTCAATTGTTGTCTGATGTTTAGTGCGAGATGAATGTGTTGTTAGCTCTGTTTTTTTCTAGCAAGGTATTGAATTCAGATGCCCTTAGTGACTAGTCCTATTTAACTGTACAGCTGTAGCTGTCTAAGCACTTAATCTGCAGTTCTGTGGTACTCAGGTAACCTGGATTATTAGCATTATCTAAATGCCATATTCAGCGTTTGGTTTTTTCCCTGACTGTACAGTGCTGGGTAACTATTTACCTTCTTGCTGACCAATGCAGACTACAGCTCAGGCGCATTAATTATCCGACAATTATCAGTTATTAGGTGCCTTCTTGAGGAGAGTCTGATCGTTAATTTTCTTGCTGGATGATTGCGTAATTGCCTAGTGATACAAGACGTAGCTTAGATTGCTTATGCTTGTGTGGCTGTAGGCAGGCAGGGAACTTGTACGACTCTGTTAGTAGTAGACTGGCTGGAAACGTTTCGTTTCGTTTCGTTTCGTAGTCCTTCCCTCTTCTACCTGCTTGTTGACAGCAGGTTTTTGATTACACTCAGACACACACCACATTCGGTAGGACTCCTCTGGACAAGGGATCGGCCCGTCGCAGAGACCTCTACCTGACAACACAAACACTGTACAAGTCAAATATCCATGCCCCCGGTGGGATTCGAACCCACGATCACAGCAAGCGCTCGGCCGCAGACCTTCGCCTTAGACCGCGCGGCCACTGGGATCGGCGGCTGGAAACTTAGCACGTAGAATGTGTGAACGCGAATTCTTACAGTTACAGCGGCTTCACTTTTGTTGCCATATATCCAAATTATGCTTGAATGACAATATGTTTCTGATTTTAGTGTGAGACATCGGCGTTGGCGTACCGGTCTGGAAACTAATCATGTTGCAGGTGGGGGATTTCCTACCTGCAACATGTGGAGTGTCCAGCGTACAGTTTTTATTACGGTCTGATGATGGCGCTCTTGTAAGCCGAAACTGGTTGCCAATAAAACGTGTCGAACGACTGGTTGGGCCAGATTGTAGAATTAAATAAAATATATATTCATAATATATTTCTAGTCGAATAATGTGTACTATGTATATAAGAATTTATCTGTATATAAGACCTGCTTTTCTACTGACTGCGAAAGGCTGAAGGATAAAAATTTATCGTATTCGCAAAGGGTTTGTTAGTAGTTACCCTGAAGATTTGTGGTTTTAATCTGTTTAGTTGGCTTGCAAATTGTGTTAAACTGTAACGTTGTAAGACACTACATGTTCTTGGACGTAAAGCACTGTCTAGTGTAACACCCAAGATGTTTCCGCAGTGAAATTTCGTCTTCAGGTGACCGACTTTTGTATACCTACCGCCAGTCACCCGAAAAACATCAATGCTATGAAACATTTCGAAAATATACAACACAACGAAACATCTGCAGTGTGGAAGTCGCCTGAAGTGTTGTGCAGTGACCTCCCGAAATGTCGACTACCTTAAATATAGCTCACAAAATGAACAGTAGTCGAAAAAATGCGATGTAATGAATCAAAAACTTTACCAAACCGTCATGAAACGTTGACACTTGCAGTGTCTTGAAGCTTTTGACTGGTGTTTGAATGTAATACATTATAGCAGTTTGAGTGATTGAATGTCTGAAAGTGTTCAGCAGGGTCTGTCTGGCACAGTCGCGGAATTTATTCTTGTTGAGATTGCAATCATGCGAACACCTGTAGTCCACTCACAGGTGAATGAGTATTTGAACATTTCATCCGGTACTGTGCATGAAATCTTTGTGACTCCTCTACCTGGACGGGTATAGATAGGGCATACTGCCCATCTGAGTGTCTGCCTGGATATAGAGTCTACAAAGGACGAGGGAAGGTCGAGCAAATAAGAGCTAGCCCGGGCAGTTTCTTCTAAAACCAAGGTCACCGTGTGTCACACATGGTTTGGACTGCACGTTCACATAGGCCGAGCTGAAAGGCAGACGCATTTACTTTGAACTGCTTTTATGTTTGTTTGTTTGTTTGTATTGTTTTTCATTCTTTTGGAACATACTTGATCCTCAGGCCACAGTTGCAGCATCAAAGAGGAATACTGAGTTATCCCCAGCACGTAACTTCTGATGCATTAAGTTTCTTTGGTATCTGGAATGTTCGGGTGTTGAACCCACCGCTCCCGTATCACATCATGAGAGACGACTGCAATAAAATATGAAAGCCAGGTGTAAAAATCAGGTTATATGAAACTTTGCAGAGGATTGTTATTTTGGCTTGAGTTCATGCAGATCCTAAATGTGTCTGTCAGGGAGCTAAGTGCTTGTTGCAGTAAGACACATTTCAGAGACGAAGGGGATCTGTCGAAACTGCTTGGTTACGTGGTTGATTACCAAAGCACGTGCAGGATGGCGTACATGCGTAACATCATTACCAAATAGAAAATGTCATGAGAGCGTTTACCCAACTTACAGTTTACTATGTATCGCTTTTTGTTTTTTCAGCCGAAAACAGTTTAGCAAAATTCCGGCCAATTCACACTGCGCTAAGTGACTGGTTTGCTTCACTTTCTAAATGAGTACTGGCGAGAAATTTCCACTGATTTGGATGACGTCTGGATCCTCCCATTCTTTACGGTAAGTTAATCACACTCTTTAATTTCAGTTGATATAATGATTATGCTTTTCAAATTAGAGTATAGGAAACGTTAATGATTATTGATTTTAGTACGTCTCCTAACCTTTTTTTCGCACAAGCTGGGGGAAAATTAAGAACAATTTAATTTCACAGTAATGAGATTTTTCCGTGTTTCCTGCTGCTACGCAGCATTTTAGCAGGCCTGTATCTAGTTATGACAAGTAAGTGCGTGCCACAAGGTCTCACCCTGTAAGTAGTCTGTTGTTCGCTGAGGAAGACATTCGGTGCTCATGTTCTGAAGATTCAGTAGCGTCGTGACAAAGTGTCATGGTTTAAAAAATAGACTCATATATGCAAAAGAAATTTTGCAAATTGTATAAAATAATTAAAAATGAAGTGGATGGGCAAGTTGTCTATAAAAGGGACGCACATTTGTGTGAGTAAGCAGGCTGCTGACTAACGACTGGTTCCTGTCTGTTGACAATATGCTACAGAGTTGTTAAGGCTACTAGAAAATGCATGCCGGGACATGCTATCAAATGACTTGACGATTAGTCGGCTTGATGACGATGATGATGGTGATGATTTTGATGATTCCAATAGTAATGTACGAATATAATATTACAGGAAATAATTGAAAGATAGCTATTAGAAACTGAAAAATTCCCAGTAAATTTTTCCAGTAGTTTTCATTCCACATTCGACGAACTCTTCCAATCCGCTTTCTGTCTTGCAGGGAATTTTGAGATATACACAGAAGTGACTGAAGAGTGATGTATGTATGTATGTATGTATGTATGTATGTATGTATGTATGTATGTATGTATGTACGTACGTACGTACGTACGTATGTATGTATGTATGTATGTATGTATGTATGTATGTATGTATGTATGTATGTATGTATGTATGTATGTATGTATGTGTGTGTGTGTGTGTGTGTGTGTGTGTGTGTGTGTGTGTGTGTGTACATACATACAGTGCGTTTCTTTTATTCTTGTCTTTATCACGGCAGCTGTCATGGGATATCCTGGTGGATGCAGGCTTTGTATGCGATTAAACTGCCATACTCGGTAAGACAACAAAAGAAATATCCTGTATATATGTATACACAAAAAAGCACACATTCCTTAAATAGCCCGGAAAGAAATATAGAACAACTGCTAATTGTAACGTGACGTGCATGTGTATGTATGTGTTCAGTTGCCTTAGCAGTGCGAGGGAGCAAAAAACGTATACCGTTGCCCTCTGTTTATTTGTGTTACAGCGCATCGTGCACTCAGTTATGCAGGTACAGCTGACATTGTTTCTTGTCTTCTTCACTTCTTTAAGAAATGTCTTGTTGGCCATCAAATTCCTCGTGCATATTGATGGTGGCAGCCAGGTTCTTTTCTGTTGTACATGTGAAATTGTTGGAAAGGTTCCGCTTCTTTTCAAGGGAGAAAATTGCGTGTATTTTGTAATCGGTGTGGCTGAAGAGTTCTGGGAGGAACAGTAATCTAAAACCATGGAATCTTGAGACCGGTATGTTCGTGCTGTCTCGCCCAAGCCTTCAGGATGAATTCCAGATAGGAAAACCGGATCACGAATATCCACGTTACTTACTGCCTCAAATCAAAACAATTTGGGAGATTAATTACCCAGATACACTTGTGCTGTGTAATAGAATTGAGAATGCTGAATTGTAGTATATATGAAAAGAAACGGGACGATTAAGACAGACTAAACCCACTAACTAAATCCATGGAACAGAGTCCATTTGAGAAGATAATATTTCCTCAAATACTTAAGCGATTCTTCGAATTGTATGGAACCCAGCGATCTATTACCGTGTTCGCCACTGCATATTCGTTCCTGTGCCGTTCCATCTTGAAGACCTGTTTCAGTATTGCGAGATTGTAGGTTCTCAAGGCGGTGTTGTTGAAGATTCAGGTCTTCTGGGTGGCAACTCCGTGTCAAATGGGAAGTACTTACCGATATTATGAAGGCGCTACCATCCTTTGAAACGTAGGCAACTATGTACCTGTCTACCAGGTAGAACAACTGACATACTTGAATCTTTCCTTGTAATATTACCCACCAATTGCGCCTTGGTCTTCAAGTCGTCTCTTTCCATCAGGTGTTTCCACCAGAACGCTGTAAGCACGTCTTCGTTTTGTTCCATATTTCCCGCCCATAACAACTTCCTTGATTTCATCATTCCGGTAATATTTGACCAGGAGCGCAAGTCATGAAACTCCTCAGTACATAATTTTCTCGAGCCTCCTGTTGCGCTTGTTTCTTGGGCCCACATATTTTTCTGTGTTTCGTGTTCTCTAAAATTCCCAGTCTGTGTTTTCCTCTCGGCATGAGAGACCAGGTTTCACACCCATAAAGATGTAAATCACTAAACTGACCATCCTGCATCGGCGTCTGATATCGTACGAAACTTTGTCGTGTTTTGTTCGCAGTTGCTTTATTTAACGGGGCTTTGCCAACTGTATGTTATACAGCGTGACTTTAAGTGTTAAGTCAAGAAGGGTGTGGGAAGAATCAGCAGTGACCTGTTCTGAGGCCAATATTTTCGTAGAGATATCGAGTGCTTCCAGGATAGCCGGCCTTCCGAACTAAGTTTGAATTGGGCACCTCTACGTTATGGAGCGTTAAACACTAAGTAGTGTTCTTCGATGAAGTCCTTGTTTCAAAATGTTTCCCTCAAGTCTTTCTTTAAGAAGACCTTTAATGGAGTGAAGTTCGCAGTTATTTTTTTTGAAGGTGTGACTGACTCAGTGACTGACACCAACCCACCAATAATGGGTACCGAAAATTCAACATTTTTCATAACCAGAACCTGCTTTTGGACACAGTTCCGAGTCAGTTTTATAGGCCTACAGCTGTAACCTTCGGCGTCTTTTTCCTTAAGGTCAATTCCAATACCATCTGCCCCTCTCCAACATGATCTTCCGAAAGGTTGACTTTGAAGCGCATAAATGTTGAAAAGTATTGCTTGTAGTTATGTGTAGTTTAAGAAGATGCATTAAGATCCGAGAGATCCGAGGTTCTAACAGCGGCTATGGGAAATGTCTTCCGGGATGTGATGCCGTGTAACTTTGTGCCACGGCCGTGCCATGGCTCAGGCGGCTAGTCGCCGGCCTCTCACCACGGAGGCCCGGGTTCGATCCCGGGTCAGTCCATATGGGATTTGTGGTGGACAAAGTAGCATTGGGACAGGTTTTTTCCCCGAGTACTTCTGTTTTCCCCTGTCAATTTCACTCCACCGGTGCTCCATTACACGGAAAACGGGAAGAAACTGGTCACCTTCATGACAGGGTTGCACAATAAGCCTCAAGGCTGCGGTGCGGCGGTAGCGTCTGCTGCGGGGCCCCGCACCAAAAAAGAACTTTGTGTCACATCCCAGAGAACATTTAATCGTCAAATTGGTGACTTATTCACACACAAATGCTCGGGAAACGACTGAACGCTTCAAGTTTTTATTTGTTTTTCGAGAGTTCAGCTCCACCACCCTCAACCTCTCTCCCTGCTGGAAAAGAGTACATTCCTGTGCGTCGTGGTTTTATTGTTAACATCCAAAGGGGGAAAATTTGTGTTTTTGGATGTTGCTGGAAATTAATTTTGCGAGTAAACCCTATCGTTTCGGCACAGTATCTCTGTCTACACCGAGTAACATCCCAGAAGAGCGAACGTTTCAATTCACAGGTCATCTCCACTCACACAAGATAACGCTAGGCTGATCAGACTGAGATGCCTTACTGTGTTCACAGTAATTTCTTTAAGAAAGCTGATATCCTATTTCTGTTGAAACAGAATATGAATATTGAGTAGATAACGACAATGGAATTGAACACACAACCATGAAGATATTTTAAAATTATCCGTTTTAGTCAAGTATAAATGAAAATTTCGTAAAAATAAACGTTGTTTGAATGTTGGTGCATATTTCCTGTTTTGTACTGACGATCACAAACTTGCCCCAACAAACTGTGCGCTGCTTATCAGACTGGCCGCATGTAACTGAAGGCAGTGATTACTCCTGTCCACGTCAGTTGGCAGCAAAGTGTGAAAGAAGGGTCGGACCGTGCACGTGAAGCAAAGTGCACTGGACCGGCCGTGCATAGTCACGGCTCGGAACTGTCTGTCGTGAATACACGAGACTTCACGAGCAGAATGAATTTCATTTGTGGTGGTTTATTATACATACTTTTGTACTTACGATTTTTCTTAATGAATTCATGCATAAATCAAGTAAATAAGTTATGATGTGTGGATATATATAATAATGACTTCAGAGCATGACCATTATTTTACGTCACATTCGGGGGGGGGGGGGGCCGATGATTAATTTTCATGTCGGTTAATTTTGTTTTAGGTTAAGTAAACAAGGAAAAGAACGGAATTGAATAAAGAATACCGCTTTGCAGACTCTGATAATAAAGTTTATTTGTTTGAGACCTTGTTTACAAACAGGGCAAGTAAATTAATTTTACTTTTTATTTCTCTTCAGCGATAAATGAGTACGATTTATTCCTCTGTTCAGTCTGTTGAGTTTGTAGCATCAGATATACCTGTAAACGCGTGTGCTTAATACACAAAACAGTGTGTTTCAGTGCCTCCTTCGCTACTGAGGAACTAGCAGCAGACTCGTATAAAGACGGTAATGACCCCCCAGGTTTTATAAAATGCCGGAAATTTCTTGAATAGCTGTTGGCTTCTGAAGAGACTGTGCTCCAAGTAGTTAGGTTAGTTTAAGACATGCTTATTAATGCAGGACTGAATAATTCGTGCAATATTATGACATTTTCTGTAAATATTTTAGTAGAATGTTTGTGGATTTCAAAGTGTAACCCGCTTTGTGTAAGGTCCGTACTGTGTTGGGGTGCACGGAGCAAGGGGATTCTGGTTTCACGTCACTTTAACGTTGTGGGTGTTTTCATTTGTCTGTGTTCCAAGCGCGGAGCGGTCTGGCGCTGTACGTATACTGCATACGAACATTTTAACCCCTCTTTTAATGAGGATTTATGAAACTTGAACATACCTAAGGAAGGAGAGTTCAGTTTGTATTAATGGTCACAGCACGCGGTACATCTGCGGATTCTGAGAGGGAGAAATGGGAGCAAGTGGCCAAGTCAAAATGTTTTTCTTCACGCCTTGATCATTCTTTTATGGGTTGGAAGCAGGGGCTCACCCAAGAGGGGGTGGGCTGCCGGGCTGCAGCCCCTTAAACCCCCCCAAAACCGAAATTTAAAAACAGTTTTTGTAAGTATTATGATATCAAAAGTTTTACGTGATTTATCCCTCAGCCGAAATCAGCCAGTGAAATCGGCTGATGGCCAGTACATTAGAATTTTGAACAATAAATTAATAAAATTAAAAAAAAAGCAAGAAGACGGAACACTGCGATTGAGTAATGGAACATGTAGTTATGTTCGTATGTATATAAATGCAGCTGCAGACAGTGTTATGTTGTAATTACATGATTTTATAACATAATTTTTAAAATCAAACATAAGTTATATATAGCCTCAGGGTCAGCCTGCCCCAGCGAAAAATTCCGGATGCCCACCTGATTGGAAGTAAATATTGCTGTTTCTGTGCCTATTTATAATTCAGAATTAACTGACATCTTTACACATTGTTGCCAATTAACTGACATCTGTACACATTGTTGCCAATTAACTGACATCTGTACACATTGTTGCCAATTTACCAAAGAAAGTTTTATGATTTCAAACTTCCCTTCTTCTTCCTTTGCGTTTCCTTTTTTTTGTTTTTTGCTTGTAGCCCAAGGTTGTTATAATAAGGCAAAAGGACATATTGTAACGGTACCTACCGATCTGGCCACAAGAAACTCGATAGAGGCGTGTGCCTTCGCCTTCGCCAGGGTCAGGCGGACCAAACATGGCGGATACACGGTTACAAATTGCGAAGTGCCGTGACAGGCATCGCTGTGATTTTGTTTGTCGTTTTGTAAGCCTCAGACTTGACGGTGTGCCCAGTGCAGTGGTCTGTTAGCAAGCAGACCCGGAAGAACCAGTCGTGGTTGGTTGGTTAATGGTCGCTTTGGGACGATATATCAGGGAACAGAGTTTGTATGGCGTCAAAAAGTCAAAGAATAATTTGCATGCCTTAGAGTAGACAATAATGTTCTGCTTGTTCACTTTACAGAGGAATTCGCCTGGAAAGACTAATTAGAACTACGAAATATGTTGCTGAAGCCAGCTGCTATTACAGCAGGGGTTATTAGTGGGCACATTTCACATAAACTGAGACGCCATGTTTCATCGTTAATCCCGTAAGGCATCTGTGACAGAACACGATCTGGCGGGAGTTTTGGTCACCATTCATTGTACCAGTAAGAGAGGTGCATACAGGATTTTGGTGGGGAGACCTGAGGGAAGGCGACAACTTAGGAGAACCAGGCATAGATGGCATGATAATATTAAAATTGATCTTCAAGAAGTGGGATGGAGGGAATGGACAGGATTGAGCTGGCTCAGGATAGGCACAGGTGGCGAGCTCTTGGGAATGCGGTAATGAACCTCCGGGTTCCATAAAATGCGGGGAATTTCTTGACTAGCTGAGAAACTGTTAGCTTCTCAAGAAGGCCTCTGCTCTATGGCGTTAGTTAGTTAGTTAGTTAGTTAGTTAGTTAGTTAGTTAGTTAGTTAGTCATTGTACCAGTTTGTGCAGCGTCCAGTCGTGCTGTGGAGTGACCTAAGAAATGTCTGCATTAATAAGCTGTTAGTAACATTGGTTTCTTGATTGTTGGTATTATGTAAATCAAACTGTAGAACAAACGGAGCAATGCTGTTAGGATGACCAACTGATGAGGAAGATATGAGGGTGATTGGTGCGTGTGGCGGGCGTGGAGGTAGTGCTAATTGAATACAAAATTTCAGTCGAAGACTCCTAACGTAAGCGAGCATTTTCAAAACGAGGCATATATAGTAGAGCAATACGAGAATGCCTCGTTTAACGTTTACTGTATGTACCACTAGGTTTAACGCTAATTAACTCTACGTACTGCCCACAGAATATATTAATAGCAACAATATTCACCAACAAATGCACAACACACAATTTTATGTAATAGCACACTGTTATGTCATTATTCACGCCAAATTACCCGACATGTTTCGATGTTCAAGCATCATCATCAGAGGTACATTTTGTCGTATTCTTCACAAGACTTCCCTGGTTAACTGTAAAAATATCTAAAGACAGTGTCATACCGAAGATTTGCATAACATCTGGTCTGAGTAGTGTCACTCAGTTAGTTTTAAAAATCTTAAAATTTAAAAATTAAAAATGAAAATCCAGTTATTTACACATATTACGCAGTTCACTGGTTATTCTACAATTGTATAATTGTAGTGCAATCGTCTTATATATGTGTATATATATATATATATATTTATGTTTCTTCTGTGGGTCTTAGAACAAACTGTGATTATTTTGTATACAACATCAGTACATTAGTTTTTATAATCGAGGAGTGTTTACTGTGCGGTAAGAACTGGATCTCTAAGTCCAATACAGATTCTTCATAGTCTTTGAAGGATTTGATACTGTGAATTGGATTCGTATGGGAAAAGGGAGTGGCTAGTTTTGAGCTTTGTGAACGCAGTAGTAAATGTTGGGGGTTCATAAAACGCAGATAGCATGTTTCTTGACAGACTGTGAGAACATTAGCTGTTGAAGAAGGACTCAGCTCCTTGGAGCTAATTAAGTTGAATAATAAGCAACAAAGAGCCTATCTAAATGTTATTCTTATGTCGTATTTCTCGCTGCACCTATAAAGATAAAACGAATTAAATTATCATTTTAACGGACTGCCTTAAGTTCGAAGTCTGAGCAGTAGATCTCGTATTTGCCCCCCCCCCCCCCCCGCCTCCTGTAGCTCTGTCTTCTATCCAAAATCAGATGTGCAAGACTCAGTAGTTATTAGAAGATGTGTTATTTTTAAGTATTGGACAAATATCTCACGAGTAACTTTGAACTAAAAACAATGCGCGACTGGAGGGCGTTCAGACGTCAGCAGACGTCCTCTCGCTCGTAATTTTTGTTGCTATGTGTTGCAGGGGTTACTCATGCATTCATGTTTTCACTCTTACGTTCATACTTTCTGTTATCGAAACGAGCTCTTCTGGTGGAACGTGTACCCTCTCAGTTGCACTGTCACATATGAAAACGGGCGTAATGCACTTGTGAGTAGCCTGATGATGATAACTCATTTTCGACAAAACTAGGCGCCAGGATAACGTGTACAAAATGGCTTATTGGGTGTGATTGATAGTTAAATAAACATAAACTTTGCGTTACCTCAGCCGCTCCTCCGGTTTTGAGAATGACATACCGTTGTCAGTCCGCCAGTGCAGGTGGTTTGTAATTGAGACGGGTTACGTCCTGTGTGACATACGGGTTTACTAACTGGGTGCCGTTCACAGGAAATTCCTACTTCGTAAGTTTAAAGAATGTTGGACTGAGTAATGCTAAGCATGATGGTAACCTAGTGACACCTTACACATAAGAGACATGCGTATTTTGGATGTTCTTATTACGATCGTGTGCGTTTTTTTAGTGGTAAAGGGCCCCGCAGCAGACGCTACGGACGCACTGTAGCCATGAGGCTTATTGTGCAACCCTGTGATGAAGATGATAATGATTATTTTTTGTCCTTTTCCTAGTAGTGGAGCACCGGTGGAATGAAACTGACAGAGGAAAACCTAAGAACTCGGGGAAAAACCTGTCCCAGTGCCACTTTGTCCACCACAAATCCCACATAGCCGGGATCGAACCCGAGCCTCCGCGGTGGGAGGCCGGCGGCTAACCGCCTGAGCCATGGCACGGCCGATCGTCTGCGTTAAGACATCACGTAGAAAGGTGTTATCTGCGCGTTCCTGTATAAATAAGGCGTTTTCATCCAGATGGTAGACTACACGTTGTCATATCATGAGGTCACAACAGGAATCCTCACAGCTGTGAGACTTTAAAACCTTATATAAGTTTCAGGATGTTTTTACTGTAGCTGCATCTGACACTCGTACAGTCTGTAGATTCTGAATGCGACTTCCCATGCGTCAGGTACGTTGGCAACCCAATTTAGTAACCAGGGCTGTGGAGTCGGTACACAAAACCTCCGACTCCGACTTCCACTCCGAATCTTCAATTTTTAAAACTCTTGACTCCAAGTCCGACTCTGACTCCTTCATAGAACCCAATATGTATTAATAATGGTAAATCTAGAAGACAGTTCATCGCCACCACGTGAATCATCAGGCTACTGTTTAGACTTATAACCTATATTTAAATACACGTCAAATGGCTACTGTAGCTATCAGTACTCTGGATTTGGAGTATCTAGTTAAGGTTTTAGATTGAGGTCGGAGTCGGTACATTTTTAACGACTCCGAATCCGACGCCACCTAAAATTCCTTCAAACTCCGACTCCGATTCCACAGCCCTGTTTATAACACACCCTGTATTTGATAATTATTTTTACACTACGTGTTTCAATCAATCGATCACCATCAGGTTTACAGTACAAAAACCAAAATGCAGGGTGAAAGTGTAAAACTTTTGAGAAATCTCACAAAATACCATGTATATAAAATGCACAATGTATTTTACAACCTGTTTTTGTAACCGGGGCTGTCAATTCTATAGTTCTGTGTGACCATGTTGCTAGTGATAACGGCCGCTGAAGCAGGTGGCCCACGCTTCAGATTTATTTCAAACTGGGATTCAGTCCCAAGACATCGAAAGTAACTCTGACACATCGGCTGCTGTGTTCATTAGCTGTGTCCCATGTCGTATAAAATGCGTTATTAAGTTACAGACCTCCTTGATTTGGTGCTGAGTCCGGTGGACTTCCATAGTGCGGAATCCACACTTATAAGGATATTGATATCTAATGTAAATTTCAGTAACGTTTGGTTCGTCTGGCATGGAGTTCCATGGATCGCCACCAGATGGCAGGAAACAGAACTATGAGAACGGAGTTCCATAGATGTCCACTAGATGTCAGGAGACACAAATAAACAGGCCTATGAAAATGCTTGCGAGTGTAATCACAAACTTTGAATGTGGTAACAGTGGACATTTTTGATCTTACGATATTTATGCTGTTACGGTAAATGATATGTATATGGAATCAAGCGTGAATGAAGGTAATACAACACCACCACGAAATTGGAGTGGTTTAAATATGGTAATATTGGAATGATATACCGGGTCAGTCCACGTGGGATTTTTGGTGGACAAAGTGGCACTGGGACAGGGTTTCCCCGAGTATTTCGGTCTTACCCAGTCAATTTCATTCCGTCGGTGCTCAATTACCAGGAAAATTACAATTACGATAATAATAATAAGCTTCATCATGCGGTTGCACAAGAAGCCTTAAGGTCGCGTTGCGTCCGTAGCCTCTGCTGCGGGGTTCTTCTCCACAAAAACCTTAATCATGATATGGGGTTTTATGTTGTGGCTTTTCCTCCAAATGCTTCAACCTTTTGCCCTCAGCAAGCAGTAAGGCCATCTTATATACACCGTAACGCTGTCAGTCTCTGTCACACTCCCACATTGAAGTTTCATGGACCGCCACCAAATGACAGGAAACGACAAGACATAGAATTTAGTTCTACGGACGCGCGGATGGTATGTAACAGACACGACTAATTGAGGTTGCCACTTTAACTACGTAAAGGTTCGCCGGGCACTAATACGACAGTATAATATATATACGTACACATTATTCGGGTTTTCACCATAACTGCCGGCACCACTACGATATTGTAATACACAGGCATATACATTCTTCAGGTTTCCACGGTAGCTACTTAAATGTGCGTGCCTTGCCTGCCCGGATCGCGGGGTTTCCACAGTAACCGCGTACATGAAGTGTGCCTTGCCCCCACGGGTTGCTGGGATTCCACGGTAAATACGTAAATGTGTATCCCTATACTGCCCGGGTCGCCGGGCACCAGCATACTAGTGAGTGAAATATTTCAGTGCAGTGCTGTAGACCGACTTACTTAAGGCGTTATGCATAGATTATGATAAACCTAAAGTGGAGGCATTTTTTAAATCAATAACTTGTTCTATGAACTTCACAATTGTTCAAAAACACTAATCGCCAACAAATGCACAAAGAGTTTTATCATCAATCTTAACACACTCCTACATATTTCGACCCTGCTGGGTCATCTTCAGGGAGAACTTTTTGTTATCGTTATACTATGGTTGCACTTTATAGTTGAGTGAGAGTGTGCTGTTGACTGTGTACTGCATGTGCAGTGCAGGCCCGGGACCGCGGACAGTTCACGCCTCCGAAAACAACGCAGTACACAGTCAACAGCACATTCTCACTCAACTATAAAGTGCAAACTTAGTGTGACAATAACAAAAAAGTTATCCCTGAAGATGACCCAGCAGGGTCGAAACATGTAGGAGTGTGTTACGATTGATGATAAAACTCTCTTTGTGCATTTGTTGGTGATTAGTGTTTTTGTATAATATAGTGCACGGACATGGAACACATTAAATTCACACTTGTTCTTCGAAGCACTCATTTAAATTGAAGTTGTTTTGGTAGCTGTTCCAATGTTGGGTTAAAAAAATTATGTGGAATTTAGAATATGACCCGCATAACGGAAGTGCACCACTCCCTATGTAAAGTAGGACACGCACATGCGATATCGCAGATGGTCAGCTGTTACTTCTTATACCTTAGAATAAATTGCGTTCTGACAGATCACCCGTTATCACAGTAAACACTGCAACCAATTTTAGTGAACGAAGTTGTTTTTGAGAAGCCAGTTGTCCCTCTGCTTGTTAAGAATTCCCGTATTGTACGGACGGTTTGCACTGTGTTCGCAGTGGTCAGCCGTCAGACGCTGCCTGTACCGGAAGATTCCAGTACATTTATTCATACCGTGTTTCCTTCAACTCAGCTGTAATACTACTCCTTTATCTGTGCCTAGGGCTCTAAGAGATGCTTCATTCACGTATTCAGACTAAATTTTTGTACCAACTTCTTATCCCTCGAATGCGTGTTACGTGTCCAACCCTTTTAATTCTCTTTAATCTTATAACCCAAAAGTGAGTGACGGGGACGAATGAAATGTCGTAGTATGAAATTTGTCCTAACTTTCTTTCACTTGCTCCACAGTCGGTAGAAGTATGTATTCCCACCACTCTTTGTACCCAAACATGCTTTTCGGCATTCTTCCTTACTGTGAGAAATAAAGTTTCTGACCCATATAAAACTGCAAGTAAGATTGGAGATGTTTAGCCTGCAGTTTATTTGCCATGCATTTAGATTCTAGACGCGACGATCGAAGTATAAAATTGTGAACCGAATTTCGTCTGTTCTCTCCACGCGCGATTTGCATTTCATTACAACCATATTTTTACTCTACAGTGATTTTTGCAGCCAAGGATGAAAGGGTTTTTTCTGACAGTAACGGTCCAGACCTCTGGCACAGATGTTCCCTGTGCTTATCTTTGATGCCTCATAAACTTTCGGGTCTGAGTTTTTCGTTTAGGTTCGTAGTCCTTACCTCGTCTACCTACTCACAGTAGGTGTCGAGGTTGTTTATTTCCGCTTGATCACAATCAGTTACACACACCGCAGTCGGTAGCACTCCTCTGGGCGAGGGATCGGCCCGTCGCAGGGACCTCTACCTGACACGAACACTCACAAGAGACGAACATCCATGCCCCCCCGGTAGGATTCGAACCCACGATCCCAGCAAGCGCTCGGCCGCAGACCTACGCCTTAGACCGCGCGGCCACGGCCAGTCTGAGTTTTTCCGCCAGGAAAATGTCCGGATGGTACCACGACTAGGCCACGATGTTTGCTTCCAAATTCTTTGTAAAACAGCGCCGACTCAAAAACTAAACCACCGGTTTACACAAACCAGAATCAAAGAATTGCATAATGACCTTGGATTACACAGAAAGTAAAGGGGTCACGAGATGCAACATGATTGAATATAAAACAGCAAACATTTTTTTGTGACCGTAAAAACAAATAAACACAAATTCATAAATATTAAGTAAACGAGAAGAAAGACGTTTGTAGACATAAGTCTGAGTACACGGGGTTCACTTAAGCAAAATACCAGCAGCCCCTTGCCAACTAATGAACTGGTTGCACAACGTGTGTCTTCGATTTGAAACACCTGTACACAGCGCTGACCTGTTAGAACTGAACCAAGACGGTGACGTAAGATAAATGGAGCGCTGGTCTTGTAAATGAAAAAGTACATAAGGAAGAGATAAACTGCGGGTACGTCGAAGTTTAAAAGTGATGTAACTAAAGTGATATGTATATACGTAACAAAAAATCGGAATAATTTGTACCCCAGCAGCCTCCAGCAAAAAAGGAAGGAGTGAAGGGCAGAAGGTGTTCCAATTTCTGCACTGGAGTTTTTGAGTGACGTGTGCATTAAGGTGTCAGAGTGGTATTTAAGGTGACTGGTCGCCTGTTGGACAGCATGCGACGGAATAAACGGGAGCCTGAGTGCCGCTCGTTCGGCCGCTCTGACTGTAGGCCAGGCCACAGCTGCAGTGCCGACTGCCAGAACACTTCAGTCAGTACGTTTCAGTAACGTCATCTAACTACAGCAGTCTCGTTTGTAACGGGGAACTGGTCTGCGGTGCCTCTTGCAGGAGGCGCCTGTACCTCACTTGGCACTTACCCAGTGCTTTCCTTCCTCTGCCGCCCCGTGGATTAGACACTGGAGCCTGTCCCTAGGTCTTGTGCCCTTCCTAAATCCTCAGTAGTGTTCTTGTACATGTACGGTTTGTTGTTCAGTTACGAAGTGCCAAGTGTGTGATTCTGTCGTTTTAATTCTGTTCATGATGCAAATTTATTAATAAAACCAACAACTGCACAGTTACATTTGTATAATCTCCGACATGTTTCGGCCGTAACTATTTGGCCATCTTCAGGGAGAATGTTTTTCTTGACAAAGTAGCATCTGGTACATTAGTGCCTATTAATATTAATTTTTTTACAATCACTGTCGTATGCTAAGAGCTTATGTTAAAATTGTTGTTGGTATACATAAAAAGGGGTTAAAATCTATTAAAATCTATTGACATACCACGCGAGAGATGGAAATGAAGCCAAAAGAGTTCAAAAGGCCTACTTGCTAACAGGAAGAAGAAGAAGAAGAAGAAGAAGAAGAAGAAGAAGAAGAAGAAGAAGAAGAAGAAGAAGAAGAAGAAGACATCCTTGTAATTAAACACCACGCCGTGAAGGTACATGGCGGAGTGCCAGTATAACCCCACATGTACCTAACCGTGGCAAAAGACGGGTCAGCAGCTGTCTTCACAGTCCGTCCTGTTTAACGCGAGGACAGAGTCTCTCGTGTAGGTGACTGAGTGGGCCCAAGAACCGGTCAGGACACTTTGGAGGAACAACCCCTTTTTCGGTTGTCGAGAATCGAACCTCGATTCTTTGGTCTTCTAGCCGGTAGCACAGTCACTGCCGACTGAGCTACACCGGAAGGCCACTTATTTTATAAGCACGTGTTGTTTATTGTTCCAGTTATTTTGATCTGTGGTATTTTTAAAACGAAATGTCCTCGAAGGCCTCTTTCTTGTACCAACATGCAAATTTGTACGTTCGTTTCCATGAATTCTGACGAAGAGTTTATTTAACTGGAAATTACGCGTGTCTGTCCGTGCAAGTACGATCGCATTAATCATTTGCCACGTGGCTTGATCCAGCTTCAGTCGTCATTAATCAGCCACTGTTATTGAAAGCCAAAGAGTTGCTAAACCTGTAATAAGGCGGCATTGCAGACTGAATATTGAGCAGGCTGAGGTGACGGAACTGACTCAACTAATTGGTGCAAACTTCGTACAGCTTCGGATATGAGATACAGATACTTCACCTGGCCCTCTGTCACTCTGTTTCGAATGTGTGTTCTTCATCATGGCTATCTTGAGTAATTTAATAAATTGCTATGAACCTGTTGCTGGAACTCGTGTTTTGTCGAACAAAATTAACCTTTATCCTGCTAATGTGGAATATACGGTGAGCTGCAAATAATGCCAACACCACTCGGCTACCAACTAGGCCCTTTAAGGGCCTAGTTGGTAGCCGAGTAAGTGTGTGCACACAGATATGACATAGGACGTCTTTCACGATTGATTCAGTGTTGAGACATTGTGCAGAGAGAGAGAGAGAGAGAGAGAGACAAAGAGGCTCCTTTCAGCGTTGCCAAATGTAGGTCACCAAATATTACATATTAGTGGTGCTGGCATTATTAGCAGCTCACCATATATTCCACATTAGCAGGATACAGGTTAAGGACGGAAATCGTAGTTCGAAACTGAAGTATATGTAATGTAAGAAACGTGATATGTTTTTAACAGAATATTGCACAGGTCTGTTTCTTTGCACCATTGCTTATCGTACATAATAACCATACGTCATTGACAACCATTCCAAACTTCGGCCAGATGTAATCGTGACAGACCCAAGAGGACCGCCAATCTTATCTTAGGATTTAGCTTGTCCACCTAACCCGAACATACGGTTACCGCAACATGCCTGAACGTGCTTAAATTACAAGAATGTAAATGAAGTTTGTAGCTTAATGCTTTGGCGATTATTGACTGTGTTGTAATGATCAAACTTCCAAATTGACCTTACGTCCGTCCTTTATCTGATTCGACGCTAATTAACACCTGCACTTCACACAGAAACGTTAAATCACCTGCGATCCAATTAACCAAATATTATTTAATAGACGGACCAAGAAATGACGTAACCAGGGAGTGAATAATGACACTATTACGCTGTCGACGACAAGATGCATTTGAAGAAAATATCACTGTGAGGTAACTTCCTGTTTTTAAATCCACATTGCCGTAGAATTTTATGATTTCAGTGACCGTGAACAGTTCGTGTACGAAGACTGTTTATCTCGACGAGAAGTAAGAATGCCTCGGGGTACAGACTTCGGCTAGTTGCAATGCCATGCGCATTTTCCATTAAGTAAAACTGAATAAGGCGTTCGAAACCAGTTCGTCCATGTGACTGGTTTGTTTGCAAGGTTCGCGTGCTTCATTCTGCACGCTTTCAGCATAGCCGATTTATTGCCCCCCCCCCCCCCCTTCCATAATAGTATTTTGTATCTGCAAGCACGCAGGAGCGGGAAGTCGGAGACGCGGTCCTGAGAGGTTCCGAAGACTTGCCCCTGTTATAACAGCAGTCAGTTACTTGACGACGATGCCCTGCCTAACTGTTTGGGTTCGCATCGTGAGCGTTCTCACCTACTGCACCTTCCGAGTCGCTAGATCCGGAAATTTAGTGAAGAAAACTGACTTGCAGAAATTTCTTCGCACAGCTACCATTTTTTTTTTTTAATTTTGCGGATTGTAGGTTTCTGTGAAACATTTCTTGACTGAATGGAAACTCTCTGCCTGTCTTGTTGCCAAAAATATGAAATCGGTGTTCTTACCTTACCTATTACAGCATATAAATTAACTCTTTTACGAGCAGTCTTTATTAACCCTTTAAAGAAGAAGCGTATCTGTTTTATATAAGGACTCAGTGCGTACCGCGCTGTAAACACTCTCCACTTCGGTTATAAAAACCAGTCTCTTAATGTTTTATAAGGCAAAAGTTGCTGTTTGTTCTGAGATCCGTACAAAACACATAAACGCAATGTGGGCACCACGTAGAATTTTTTAATGTTAAACCTGGTCGTACGTAAAATTACCGCTAGGCTTTAAAAGGTTAATTAAAGTCAGAAAGCCATCCATATTCGAATTTTCTTCTGTTTTCATTCATTAGTTGCCCTACATTTACTCACCTCTATGAAATGAAATTTTTAAATGTTGGTAGTTACTGATATGATGATAATGACTGATTTCATTTAGTTAGTTTAGTTCTTGTTTATTAAATTATGAGTCAACAGCCTACGGGCTAATAAAAAGCAGCACAAACATCCGTGTATATCTATGAGAGTTGAAAATTAACACAAAACAATGAAGCAATAAAAACAACGACGACGACGACAACAACAACAACAAAAACAACAACATAAAACAATAATAATGAAAGTCATTATGTAATTCTAAAAAGCGCAGAGAATACGTGAAATTCTCTAATCTGTGAGGTACAGGATTCAGAATTTGTAACGTCTGCTGGCAGTAGAGCAGCACCCTATTCTGTCGAACAGGCGGTAACTATTCGATTTATTTCATTGCATTTGATTTCTGTTTATCTGAGTGCTGACTAAACAGCCTCGTGGCCAATCACAGTCGTGCTAATAAAATAATATTACTATTAACTTTTCTTACGATTTGTGATGTGAGTTTGCACAACTCTCCTTCAGCATTTCGTATTTCTTATGTTTAGTCTATTTTACTTTGTTTCCTACAAGCAAGTAGACTACACGCTACACACGGCGCAGTCAGTAAGTTATGTCTTCTGTTTTTTATTTCATGGTTTTTTACACGCTGGACATGTGAGAATTTCACAGAACTTCACTACAACATTGCTGGAGGCGTAGTTATGTTGTATTACATTCGCCGTCTGTGTCGACAATGTTCTTCGACCTTTGAACACGGGCATGTGTTCGCGCCCGGTAGATGTTGCTTTCGCCTGTCCTCAGCCACTGGCGCACGGTGTTCTGCAGTGTCCAACCAGTGGTGTAATGGTCTCTCTCAAGCCTCTTCCCCCCCCCCCCCCCCCAAGTACCAAACAGATGATAATCTGGTGGTACGAGGTCAGGACTGTAGGGTGGGTGTGGCAACACTCTTCGTCCAAAATTTGTGACGGTCCCTCCGGTGCGCAGTCCTGTGTACGCCCAGAATCAGCGCATCAGACGCTTTGTTGCTGGACAAACTGGGCGAAGGCGAACATTGACAGTTCTTAGTGTTTCAATGCAGAACACGAATATTAGACTTCTAGAGAAGCACGATTGCATGTAGGAAGGGGTACCAGCCTAGAACCAACTTATTGACAGATAAGAAGGTTAATCTATATGCAGATTCCTGTACCTTTTTGAACAGGTGGAAGAATCGCTTCTGTTAGTTCCTGAGTGTGCACGGTGCTAATGAAACTCGGAAGGATGAAACATATACGGCTGAACCACCAGTACCCCAGCCCAGTGCCTGTGATGTTTATTTAGCAGTTGAAAATTGGAAATGACATAAAGACACAAGTCGCTAAGTGCCGGTAAAATTACAGCAGAATTGATTCAATCAGGAAGTAGGACAATATCGTCTGATATCCACAAACGAACTTATTCTCTTTGCAGTAAGGAGGACCTGCAGCTAGAGTGGAAGAAGTCAGTGATTTACCTATTTATAAGAAGGGCGATTAAAGAGATTATAGTAATTTTTGAGGCATGTAACTCATAAATTACATGGAACACTTGATCTACCGTTCTTCTATCAAGGTTAACTCCATGTGCAGACGAAATTGTTGGGCGCCATCGGTGTGCATTCCGTCGTAATGGGTCAACTAGTGACCATATATTCTGCATTCATCAGCTGCTTGAGGATAAAATGGGAATACAGTGGGGCTGTTTATAGACTTAAGGAAACCCTATGCTTCTTTTAAGAAAGAGGCTTTGTGTAATATTCTCACTGATATTGGTACAGCCGTAAAACTGCCTTCGTTAATAACACTGTGTGTAATTATAGTAATAGTGGAGTACGGACAGGCAAACATGTGTCTCATATATTTCCTACTCACAATAGTCTGCAATAAGGAGATGTAAATTTTCAGGTTTTCACAGCCGTTGATGGTCAGTTTATGGTTTTCTTTTGGGTTTGCACGTCTACTACGCGGCATATGAACCCAAAAGAAGACAACCGACAAATAAGGAAATGCTTGATCGCTATTGCTTTTTCAAATTCGGTTTATAATAAGGCTTTATGAAAGTCGAAGCGAACCAAGAGGGAATGGAATTGGATGGGACAGAGCAGCTTCTGGTCTATTCGGATGTTAATTTATGGCGCGAAAATGTAGAAAAGGATATAAGCTTCATTAGTCAGTATTAAGGAGGCTGTTCTAAATGTAAATAGGCTACTGAGAGGCTTATGTGTATGTTTGTATGTGGTGAACAGCGTTCGGAGTGAAGTGACAGCTAATAAGTGCGTCGAAAATGTGGGAGAATGTAAAGACGACAAGGCATATAACAGTCGCTGTGTGCGCCTTATTGCGAATACGGCTGTTTGTAATAATGGCAATAATCGTGAAAACATCCATTCTCTCAGAAAAAATAAGGTGCACATTTTTTAAAAACGTTTAAACTTTTCAAAGAGGATTTACTGATAGTCATGTTTTTATCATTTACTGAAATTTAATGTCGTAGCAGTTGCATTGGTGATGTAGCAGTTACATAACTGAATTGTGTCTACAGATCTACGCCATGCCTAGCAGCACAGCACCTTCACTGGATGCCAGGGTTTTAGATATATCTTCCACGGAAGTAATGAAGACCTGTGGGTTTTGAATGCATCTGTGGAAAAATAGGTTACGTTTTCAGAACGACAGCGAAATTTCCTTGAAACATTTTGCTAGATAACAAGATAGGATATTATCTACCATAATTTCGTGTCATAAATTTTTATATCACGACTTGACCTGAAACATAGCGGGCTGTCAGAACTGAATGCGGACTGCCGCGTGTGTCAGTTACATGCTTTTGTGTCTGTAATCTAATCTAGCGCGCGTAAGGCGATTCAGTACTTCGCCATTTGAACAGTCGACTCAAATACAGTATTTTTATTTATGCGTTTTGCTAGTTGTTACTTAAATTAAGCACTCCTTATTCAGTCACAGAATTATTCATCTTTGTTGTTTGTACCGTTCAGTAACTTTTCATACACTTTGATGTCTTAATGCTTGTACAATATGTTACGCAGTTTTTATAACAACAACAACAACAACAACAACAACGACGACGACGACGACAACAACAGCAGCAGCAGCAGCAGCAACAACAACAACAACAACAACAACAACAACAACAACAACAACAACGACGACGACGACGACAACAACAGCAGCAGCAGCAGCAGCAACAACAACAACAACAACAACAACAACAACAACAACAACAACAACAACAACAACACGCACAGAACACTGCACTGCACGACCATTTTTCCAGGCTTTGCTTATGTATTCGCAGTCCATTACATTGCTGCCTACATGTACCAAGTTGTGTTATGCCCAGTCTGCTGTTAGTCGTGTTAGTGTGGCTTTCGGTTTCTTACGTCACTAGATGTAACAAGTGATGAATACAATGATGTGACGGCACATTTTAGTCGAATTAATTACGCACTGTAATAAGCAATTTTGTCAACACTTCTACACATACTGGGGGTTGAGGCACTGCGCTACAAGCCGGCAGGTCGTGGCTTCGATTCCCGTTGGAGTGATTGGAATTTTTCATTGACTTAATCCTTCCGGCCGCACTGTGGCCCTGGGGTCGACTCAGCCTCTAACAGAAATGAGTAGTAGGGATATTTTGTGGGGGTAAAGGCGGCCGGTACGTAAGTCTGACAACCGTACCACCATCATGTACGGATTGTCTAGAAATTCTGGGAACCTCAACCTCCTGCAGCCCTACGCGCCTGTCCAGGCCTCTACAGGGGTAGCTTCTGTACATCTATTAAGTACTGTATTAAGTGATGATACATCGTGAAGAAACAGTGCCACGTGTTCTGCTAAACTAGCCAAAGCATGTTGTATGGTGATGGGTTTATACACTTTATCCATCGTCCGAAGAGTAAAATATTAAAAATATTAAACAATTAATGTCCCAAAGTTTCGGAAACTGGCTCTGCTTCCGTCCTCAGGTGACTGGAGGGGGAGTACAGAAGAACACCTATTCTGTTGGGCCCCTTAGACAGAACTATCCTCCATCACTGGACCAAATCAAAATACACCCTCAGCACTGCATTACTTCTAAAAATTACCATGAAATTAATGTAACTGTACAGGCGTTTATTGCGTCGTTATCCTTCCTTCATTTATTCACTCACCTTTTCTTAATTTATTTCATTAACTTATTTATTTATTTGTTTATTTATTCCTTCGTTCCTGTTTTATGTACTTTTTCTCTCTGTGTCTTTCTTCAGAAATTATCCCTGTGAGACTTGATATTGCTGTTAACATTTTAAGACCCCATTTCTTACAGTCATGTTTGCTGCATACGTGGTTCCAGTTGAACTGTACCAAACATACCATATCACGACCTACACGATTTTGCGGTAGGAGAGAAATCCTCGTTAGGACCATTGATTTATGCTAACATTTTCATTTCCTAACAAATGGCCGTGTCAAAGGATGAGATTTACATTCTAACATACTTTCAATATAACTGCTTCTTCAGGAAAAAAAAAAAAGCAGGAGTAACGTAGGAATTTTGCCAGACTTGTTTCGCTAAACAAGCAGCTTAAAGCGTCGTAAGCTGAATATGCTTCCTGTATTTAATGAAGTCATTCATTAACCGTCTTCGATTTGAAGAAAAAACTCATTTCGGTTTCTGGGCGCGCCAGCCCAAGCAGAGTCGTTCCTTGAGTAACGAACACTCGACATTAATCAAATGAAACCCATCGTTCGATCATGCTTATTTAATGCCTTTGAATACGTAAAAAGGGCTTATGACGGTGGTTAATAACAAAGTAAGAATGAACGTGTATAAGTTATGACCATGCAGACTGCGATTGTGGAGTGGAGGAGGGTCCGACAAATTGCATTTTTTCTTCGTTTTTTTTGCTTTGTGTATCGTTGCTTATTCGCTTATTTGAAATACATATCGCCGACTCGGAAATGACTGCTGAATCGGAAGTAATATACGAGGTTTTCAAATTATGACGACGAGAATATCCTTGTAAAGTTGTGGTTTCAGCTTTCCGCCGCCATGTTGATAAGAGCTATGGTCTTCTGGGGTATAATGCATCGTCGCGTGGTAATTATGTTTCGCGACGACATATCGGTTCCGTCTTCAGGGTCCAAGACTTAAGTTAAAACATAAGTTTTTCAGAACGACAGCGAAATTTCCTTGAAACATTTTGCTAGATAACAAGATAGGATATTATCTACCTTAATTTTGTGCCATAAATTTTTATACAACGACTTTACCTGAAACGCAGCGGGATGTCAGAAATGAATGCAGAGTGCCGTGTGTGTCAGTTAAATGCTTCTGTCTGTAATCTAATCTAGCACGCATAAGGCAAGTTAATTTTCCCCCATTTTAACAGTCAAATGAAATAAAGTCGAAACCAGTTACAACGACATCGCTTTATAAGACACCTCGCCGTACAGTCACATATTCTGTGGCACCAGTTAATTCGTCACCGGTAACCATAACATTACATTCCTCGGTTATAACGACACAAATTATTCAGTTCCTTTCATGACGTCATAACCGAATTCGATGTTATTTTCGAGATTTGCGCTCTTACGGGATATTACACAGCTTCGAGTGGTAATCTTTCCTTCTTGGACTTCGATGGAACCGTTACGTTGTCCCAAATCGTCGATAAAGAATTACCACTCGATGCTGCGTAATGCCTCGGAAGAGCGCACATCTCATCCTTGTAAATTCTTGCGCAGCGTCATATAATGAACACCATTCACAGTAGCAGCAATCGTCACCCACTGTATAGACTCATTCCGACATATCCCTGGATTAATTACTTGTTAGTTTGCTTTAAGACGTTGTTTCGGCTGTATGGGTTACATAGGGTCGGAACGGATGGGGTGATTCTCGTGAACTCTTAGCCGGTGGGATATCTGACAGAGTTTACAACGGTCTGGTTGAAGATGTTAACCCAGCAGTCAGCTGGAGAAACTGAGAGAAAGTAAGCAGAAAGAATGAATGGTCTCTGGTCAGGACAGTAACTCGAGTTTCCGCTGTCTTGACAGCGTCGCCTTTGTTCTCTTGCTAACAGCAGTATGTGCGTCCCAGTGCAGAGTTCATGTCGTCAGGGTGAACGTCTGAAGTGACGCTGTGCTTGGACCTAAGCAGACCGAGATAACAGAGCATTCACTGGAGTAAGACGTGAAAAAAATTAACCGCTACCGTACAGTGTTTGTATACAAATAAAGGCAGCAAGTTTTGTATGTATGATTATTTATGTATTGACAGTGACGCTGATATTGACAGTAAACAGCATATCGAAACGATGTGTTATATGACAGTGTCTTCTTTTAGTAAGGCGGAAGTGCGAGAACGACTCTCAGGTAATATAATGACACTATTTCAAGTGCTGAAGTCATACACTCGGGTACTGTCTAATGAGATGCGAATATCAGGGTACGAAATGTGAATAAGGATTATTTATATGGGTATTCGTAACTTATAGTATTTTTTATGGTGCAGTAACCCCTACGGTTCCAGGGACTCCTAATTATCGAGGCTTCACGATCACACTCAGACACACCACACTCGTTAGGACTCCTCTGGACGAGTGATCAGCCCGTCGCAGAGACCTCTACCTGACAGCACACAACAGACGCAAGAAACAGATATCCAAGCCCCAGGCGGGATTCGAACCCGCAATCCCACTAAGCGAGCGGCCGCAGACCCACGCCCTTCACCGCGCGGTCACTGGCATCAGCAGCCTATAGGAGACCGTATAGGTAAGTAAATCCAGATGTGGTACGGAGAGTGAAAACCCCCAGAAACTAGACACTATAAGGTAGCATGTCGGGTTTCGAAGCCGTAGCTTCGGAATGGAAGTCTGCTGTTTTATTGTTACGCCAATCTGCGCGCTTTGCTGGACACAGAGACACGTCGAACCCTATCCAGTTGCCGTTCCGGGGGGGGGGGGGGGGGGACCTGA
>BLKM01012988.1:265071-302847 GCA_013340265.1 Coptotermes formosanus | reverse complement strand
CACCACCACCACCACCACCACCACCACCACCACCGCCACCACCACCACCGCCACCACTACCACCACCACCACCACCAACCACCACCACCACCACTACCCCCACAACCACAATGTTGCTGCTTGCGTTTGCCGAAATTGGTTTGATTTATGGGTCTTTAACGCAGACCATGTGCAGCGCTAGAAGCCGGATGGTCGCTGGTTCGATTCACGATGATGTCATCGGAATTGTTCATTGACATAATCCTACCGGTCGCACTATGGCCCTGGGATCGACTCAGCCTCTAACGGAAGTGAGCACCAGGGATATTTCCTGGGGAATAAAGGCGGCCGGTGCGTAGGGCTGACAAACTTGCCACCTTCATGTGCCGATTGTCTAAAAATCTGGGAGCCCCCACCTTCTGGAACCCTAAGGGCCTGTCCAGGCCTGTAATGTGACTGCTTTACCTTTTTTAACGTAGACCACCCATGTTCCCGGAAATAAGTGGCTACAAATTATGCATGTGCAGTACAAGCATATTAACTGCATGTGAAATGTGTCGAATTGTATCTGTCTAAAAATACAAGCGTCTTCACTTTCTTCGTCTCTGAACGTGCACTCCGTGAGCTGTATCCCATCGATCAACCACCGCCGTACACAGAATGTCTTACAACACTCCTCATGGCCAGTCTGGCGTCTCTGGTGCATAGGTATCAGGCGTAACACGTTTTTGTACCGTGATGGTGTTTGGTTGGGATATGCAGGCTTCTGTGTTGCTGTGGTTATCGTATTTAAAATTTTCTGATTATGAACGGCTTTTCCATTTGCTCTGTAAGTTCGTGGCCATTACTTTGATAGCTCCAGAGGGAGTAAATTGAAAATATGTAGCCAAAATTTTTGCTTCTTCCGAGTCTCTGTTTATGTGAGCGCACAATATACTTTTGTCTTGCTGTGCCCAGAAACTCTTACATTTAACACTGCTAGAATTTATGTGTGTTGTTTCAGTGTTCCTCTCCATTACACGCAATGTTTCGATAGCTTAGGAGATGCCAGGAAGAAATATTAGAATTGCGTTGGCGGTACAATCTTATTCACTGAAAAAGGGGTGTCCAAACACACAGGACCTGTGACACAATTGAATATTAGATATTTTACGAAAGAGAGGTGTTTAAAATTAGACGTTATGGTTGGGAAAGACAGGGACACTTCAATTAAATGTGTAACGCCAGGGTTAGTAAAGAGATTACGGAAATCTTAAGCCAAGCTATTCAAGCAGATATAAACTTAACCACTTCTCTAAGTGTTGTAGACCGTTTCCCAGTCCTTCCCTCTTCTACCTACTCACAGTAGGTGTCGAGGTTGTTTATTTTCACTTGATCACACTCAGACACGCACCACAGTCGGTAGGACTCCTCTGGACGAGGGATCGGCCCGTCGCAGAGACCTCTACCTGACAACACAAACACTGTACAAGAGACAAAACCCATGTCCCCGGTGGGATTCGAACCCATGTTCCCAGCAAGCGCTCGGCCGCAGACCCACGCCTTAGACCCGCGCGGCCGCTGGGATCGGCAGTGTGGCAGTAAGATATCAGCTGCTCGTTAAGTAACCTTATCTTGTCAGCCTTGGGTAATTTGCCTTCTGCTGTCGTATGATAGGCTCGACTGCCAAGCCGGTGTAGCTACTTATGTGAAACGTAGCGTGCGTAGTAAGTTATAAATGTAGGCTTTCGTATGAAGTTCATGGCTTTCTTTCGTGCATTAAGTCTCAGGCCTTTCAGAATTACCGAAGAGACAATTTTTGGGGTTTTTCGTACAAGTTTGTAACGAACTCCATGGACCAAATTTCTTCTTGAGTGTTTAACGATGGTTAACCTGGCCAGTAAATGCTCCTCCTTTTGTGGGACCCGAATGGTCGTTTGGCCTGTCACGTCGACAAACACGCGGCTGTGAACGTTATTCTGTGCCAGCTGAGTCTAATCCAGACCCTCATATCCTTTTTTTTTAAGATTGTTGTATTTAATAACACCGGGTGTCCTTTATTCTTCCGTGTTAACGCTTCGTTCCTTACGAGTTATCAGAGGTGAAGCCAATGGCTGCGATGTGGGAAGTTCTTATTACGAACGCATCAAAATTTAAAGAGAAATATGCAGCTGTTAAACTTAAAACATCGATAAAAAGAAACCGGTAAGTGCGCTGATGTGGAGGCATTTAAATGAACCCTCCATTTAGGCACAGCAACAGCCTGCTGTTGTGCTGTATAGCCTACTCATTCAGGAATAGGGGCTACATTGCAGGGAGGGGTTAGAATCAGGTTAAGAAGACATATTTGATGGAGCACATTTAATGATTTATGTTATCAAATAAGTGTTTTTCTATAAATCAGTGAGTTTTACAAATATTGTAGCAGACATAACAGACGCCTTATGATGTTTCTTGGAAACAGTCATGACTTTTCATAAGGGCATATTCCCTCAAGTTGATAGGCCTAAAATCGTGTTTTATCTTTTAGTAAACTATAGATATTAAAATGATTTAAGACACACCAAAGTAACATACAGTAACATTCCCTTAATATGTATAAGTGATATATATGGAGTTTCATCCACGTGTCTCAAATTCCACACTACACGTGTGTGGTGTAAGTTACTTCATTCAGACCTTTTTATGAAATACCCTTTAACATTAATTGAATCAAACTCGCACTTTTAAATCATATACGGAAGAAAAATGTAGGAAGTTTCCGAAAATATGTCATAAAATCAGAACAAACGAGAATTTAATTAAATCCTTAATGAAGTGGTTGTTAAAATCATCTGAAGCTAATTAGACTTCCGCCAGCACATATTTGTATGTACGTAGGCCCCCTGAATTAGAGATAAACACGCTGTTTAGTGTTGCCTTAATAATTTGTCAATATGTCATTACGGTGCATAAATTAAATTGTGTCTGCACACGTGTGATATGCTTTAGGGAACCTGGAATGTTTGTATTGCAAGTAAACCGCTCTTAAAAGTACTTGGTATCAATACCAAAGTTTGTCTAAGTGGGAAATTTCTGGTATTATCTTAATTAACCCTTTAAAGACGAAGCGTATCTGTTTTCTATAAGGACTCAGTGCGTACCGCGCTGTAAACACTCTCCACTTCGGTTATAAAAACCAATCTCTTAATGTTTTATAAGGCAAAAGTTGCTGTTTGTTCTGAGATCCGTACAAAACACATAAACGCAATGTGGGCACCACGTAGAATTTTTTAATGTTAAACCTGGTGGTATGTAAAGTTACCGCTAGGTTTTAAAACGTTAAAGGAAAACGTTTTATATAGTGCCTGCGGAGATCGCTTAGCACTCTTGGGGCATTTTAGTCTCGAAGGTTAATGTGTGCTGGGCACGCAGCACGTCAAAATTGGACAGAAAAATTTGCCATTGAGTTTGGTCATGGCGTAAATTTGTGACGATGTTAGGATAAAGGAACTTGGCTCAAAATATTGTTGGGTGGCGCCTTGGTATTGGCATGACTGAGTCTTTGACGTCTGCTACCGAAGGTTCAGTTCGATGGATACGTGGTTTTACCAGGGAATAGTAACGCTGGAAGGTGGAAGCTTGTTTCTTTTGTGATTTCCTAATGCTGGGCACCCCTAGCACTGTCGCTTATTGCATCGTAAATTGCAGTACATAATGTATTATATGTTATATGGGCGTTTTCGCATTGCGATATCAAGAGATTAAAAAATTTATGACTTTTGATGACCTCACATCGGCACTCCTGCGCTGTGCTCGGTCTGTATCCTGTAGATAAAGAACTGCTTGTCGCAAAAGTACGGCATCCTGATGAAGCTGTGGATAATCTGTTTTATTTATCAGTGTGATACGATGTGTCCTTGTCATGACCGAAACTCTTCGCGTTCGCGGAAGTGTTACTGCAGATCTTGTGTTTGGTTTGGTTTCCGGGATCACACAGGGATGTCGCCTCTCTTCAGACGCTCAGTCGCTACGTGTGCAGTTACGTCACGCTGCGTCGGAATAGAGTGACAGGCCTGATGACGTCATGTTTTTGAAATTACCAAAGATGTGTTAATTACCGTGTGTAATAATAATAATAATAATAATAATAATTCAGTATGTATTTACTAACCTGCAGGTCAACAGCACAAGTGCCATGTAAAGGCAGCATAAGAACACAAATACAACACAAAAACAATACAAATACACAAAAACAAAACATGAAAGAAACCAAACTAAAGCGACCAATACAGCGGCAGTAAGAAAACAGCGATATAAATGGAGTACTGGCACAAGAAACAGAAACCTTGAAAAACGGTGACACGTTGATTATTGAAAGCCAGAAATTAGTGCAGAATCTGTTTTGTATGTGATATTCATTGAAATCGCATTGCGGGAACCAATATTTTACTCTTGGACGTAATTATAATTTTTTGTAATTTCTAATTGTGTCGCTCGATTTCGATAAAACTCGGTAAATAAATTCTCAATGCCGCGTTCTTCGTTAATGAGGTAATTGGTTTGCTAAAGATGTCGAGATGATGATGTGGGCTTTATTATTGACCGAAGGACGAGTGGAGTTGGCGGGGGGGGGGGGGGGGGGGTAGAGAAAATGAAGCAAACGCCACTGCCCGACCTTCACAGTCGGGCAGGTCACACTCACTTATGTTCTGGAGGTCCCGGGTTCGAATTTAGTCCGCGTGATCGGCTCTACTGACAGGTTCTTGTGACTCTGTCAGCCATTCTTGGAAATGTTATGTCACTCGCACCGTGCGTGTTCTTGTAACTAACACATCAAGCCACTTATGCACTTAATAAAATACATTCAGAAGCAAGTATAAAACTGCTACATGTTTCGGCACCGGGGTGCCATCATCAGGGATTCATTCTGAACACAGGAATACAAGTCCAGCCCTCCCTAAGGGCGACAGAACACCTAGTTGTTAGTAAACTGGTTTATTTGTGACATCATACAAATGTAACCTTTCACATTACTGTCGACACTTGTCCTGCTGTATTCCTGTCACTTGCTGTTTGCGACTGAACTGGACGTGCCAACAGTCAAATTGGCCTTCGTCTTCTTATAAAGCTAAGATATTTGTCCCTCCCATTTCGGTGTCTGGTCGCATTTACTCTTAGTTCGCGGATTTCAACCAAATCCTGCTATGGACAAGCATGTGTATTGTTTTAATTTCTATTGAAATCTGGTGTTAGAATGCCAGCTATTAGATTGTCTGTGGTCAAACAACTGTTTCAGCCTGTTGGGGTTTTAGTGGTGAAGGGCCCCGCAGCAGACGCTACGGAAGCACCGCAGCCTTGAGGCTTATTGTGCAACCCTGTGATGAAGATGAAGATGATTACTGTTTTGTCCTTTTCCTAGTAATGGAGCACCGGTGGAATGAAATTGACAGGGGAAAACCGAAGTACTCGGGCAAAAACCTGTCCCAGTGCCACTTTTTCCACCACAAATCCCACATCGAGTCCGGGCCTCCGCGGTGGGAGGCCAGCGGCTAACCGCCTGAGCCATGGCACGGCCCATGTTGGGTTTTACTCTCTTAGATTTGAAAAGGACGGAGTACAGACCAGACTTTAGAGAGGGCGATAAAAACAAGACAGAGGTGTTGCATCTACTCACATCTTCTCACGATAAACAGCCATTGTTTGGGTATAAATCATTCACCCATTGGCCACAAATATTGCCTTTGTATTGTTCGCTTTATAAGTATCAAGTTTAAATTGTGTAATGCCACATGTATGGAAGACGCATCAAGTTGTTCGTGAAGGCACCTCAGTGTGTAGGGTTGCATTTCGTACTGTCGCCACAGTCTCTGTCTGCGGCACTTGCTTGAACCATGTCCCGCACAACAGCCTCCTGGACCGTCGACCTTATGCGGCATGGTTTGTACAAAGGAACCGGGCCTTAGTGTGTCTCCTGATGGAGTGTGACAGCTAAACAATGCACCATTATTGTTGATCGCGTGAAAAAGACACCATAAATATGTAGGGTACCCTCACTTTTATTCACCTTCCATTCTTTCAATCCTGTTTTAAACAGTTTACTGAAGGCACAAATGTAGCAGTCGTTTATGAAGCACCATTTTCAATTTTTTTTTGCAACTTCTTACTTCCGTTTTCCCACTAGTAACACCACTCGACTGCTTTAGACCAGCAGTCTTCAAACGGGTAATACATGTAGAATCCTTTTGTCTAAATATGTATTTTCTTAAAGCCCTCATAAAGTTTAAGGGTAATTTTTGGGTGAAAAATGTAATAAAATGTTTAAAACATAAGCTTATATTTAAATGAAAAAATATTTAAGTATACTAAGAAGAACATTATTTTATTATTGGCAAGTTATGCTGAAAGTAAACCCAGGGCCACTTATGGATGCAGGTGGCAAGGAAAAATGTTAGAATGGATCTTAAAGATGCGCGATGTCAGGCTTCCGCCGCGATGTTGATGAGATCTGCAGTCTTCTGGGATGTTACGCATCGTTGACTGGTTGTTCTGTACTGACGTTTCGGGACAACCTATCGGTCCTATCTTCAACGGTCAGGAAGTCCAAGAAAAGAATAGAAGAAAATAAATCTTTGGGAGCACGTGGACTGGATTAATCTGGCTCAGGATAGGAACGGATAGGAACAAATGGCAGGTTCTTGTGGACACGTTAAGGAAACTTCGGTTTTCATAAATTACGGAGAATTTCTTGGCTGGCTGAGGAACCATTAGCTTGTCAAGCAGGATGCAGTGCCATGAAGGTAGATCCTTAGTTAATTAGTTGCTTGGTGGGGCGGGAAATAAAAATGCAATTAAAATTATCGAAATGTTGTTTACGTATTTCGCTATAAAGGAGGCGTGCTTGCGGGGCCCCAAACAGTCGCCTGCGGACCCACAGATTTGAGTATCACTGCTTTAGAAGATGATGTGGACCTGCTGACATGTTCAGCGTAGCGGCTATAAACAGACGCACGTGACGCCGTCGGACTTACAAACCGACGGTAGAAGTGCTACTCAGCATCATCCGTGCGGCTTCCATTTTGTGACAGTCACAGACATGACATGCCGTATACATTCTCACAGTGCCTGCAGTTTACATATACGGTAGACAGTACACAGTAGACGTTATGTCTGCTGTGTGCTAAGCTTGCTAATTTGGTTTTGTGCAGTATTCTTCTGGCTGATTCCCTGATGATGATCCCTTGGGGATCGAAACATGTGGGAATATTTTGTGACATTGTGACGTAAATATCTAAGACACAGTACTGTGCATTTTGTTGGTCTGAGCGTTGCAAATTGGTTATCATTCACACTTTTGAATTCCATACGACCGTCCTGTTGGGATATGGTACGGAACTGGAAAGTCTGAATGTTGCTTTGTCACTTATGCTACGGTCTTTGTAGCGTTTCTTAGAAATTCGTCACTTGGTTGAAGTCAGATGGCACACGATTGCCTGCGTAAATACTCGCTGTCATGGTGAATTTATAAGCATGTTTTGCTTTGGAGAGAGTGCTGAAATAAATGCGAAGGAAACAAAGCGCGATTTCTGTCAAGACAAGTAGAGTTGATTGTTTTAGTCCATGGAGCTGGGTTATTCTTTATGAAATGTGCCGTATTAACGTTTTAAAACCTAGCGGTAACTTTACGTACCATCAGGTTTAACATTAAAAAATTCTACGTGGTGCCCACATTGCGTTTATGTGTTTTGTACGGATCTCAGAACAAACAGCAACTTTTGCCTTATAAAACATTAAGAGACTGGTTTTTGTAACCGAAGTGGAGAGTGTTTACAGCGCGGTACGCACTGAGCCCTTATTTACAACACACACTTGTCGTCTTTAAAGGGTTAATACAGGCTGTCTGCCTGAAGAAAGCGATCACTGATGGGGAGAAGCGAATACGTTGCGAAATATGTTTCGTCAGTCGCTCTTCCTGACCGATTAACATACGCATGCCTTTAGTCTCTAGTCTCTGTTTATGAACTCGAACATTTTCGCTGCCTAGTCAATTGAAGCCGGCTGCTGTACACATCGTTATCAAATTTCCAAGTTCCCAGTGATGTCGCGCTCTATCGCTGAGTCTGTAGTTGCCGACGTTTGGAACGCTCGCATTGTCTCCATTTTCTTGCCAAAAAATCACAGGCGAGAGCACGCCTGGGTCCGTCTCTCCGGGACGCAGTGCGTCGTCCCAGAAGGCTAGAGTCTGTGAGAACGTCAAATTCCGCGTATCGTTTGCATTGGTAATCAAGACATCTGACTCAAGACTTCCCTTGTGCGCGGACTCCTCTTGCCACTAACTGTGCAGGTTCTGCCCACAAGCTAACGCGTCTGCAGTAGGTACTGCTGGCTGTCGACATGAATCCCTCTGGGGGCAGTGACTATCCTGGCTAATATAATGGAGTTTCCTGCTTCCGTTTTTAGTACGAAAAGTCCGGTTCCTTCTCCTTATTTCCCTGTTTACAAATTACAAGTAATCTCAGATGTTATAAAGCTTCCTGCAGTCGCTAATCCGGTGTGGTGACCGGCATACGAACAGAACATTCCCACTGTTTCTAACAAGTGTGCACGTGAGTAGGCGACACCAAGGGATTAATATTAGTGTTTTTTTTTTGTTTGGAATGATTGAGGTTTCTTATGTAAGTACGCTTAAGTGTCATAGCGTAGGACCATTTAATTCCTTGTCGTAAAATTATGAGTGTTCATTATTTCTTCTATTTACAGAAGAATTTGTTATTTGCAGTGGGCTAAGTGGGCCTTCTTATGCAGGACGCTTTAAGTTTAACCTTTTAAAGCCTTGTGGTTAGTATATTTGCCGCCAGGTTAGTACCAAGAACTCTTAATGTGTTTCATGTCAGTGCACTGTATCATATAAAATAATATCCACCAACTAATGCACCAAAATACATAAAATCTTTATTCGTAAAAACCTCCTACATGTTTCTAACCTGCTGGGTCATCTTCAGGGAAAATAGTCTGTTACACTGTTGGATGGACACTTTGCTTTGCAAAGGCGCATTCTCACTTAACTGTACAAGTGCATCCAACAGTGTAACAGAATATTCTCCCTGAAGACGACCCAGCAGGGTCGAAACATGTAGGAGGTTTTTACGAATAAAGATTGTATGTATTTCGGTGCATTGGTTGGTGAATATTATTTTATACCAAGAACTCCGTGTTGTGCCCACACAGCGTATTTATATGTTTTGTATGGATCAGATTACGAGCAGTGATTGTTTCCCTGTACAAACTGTAGCTGATTAGCTTTTGTAACTGAAGTGGAGTCTGGTCACTGTATTCGGTGACAGAATCTTTAAGTATAATTCAGTTTAATTTTAGGCTGTAAAAGGTTAATAGCACAGGCCTCTTCCGTTCCGCGTGATGTCCAGTGTTTCTTACCATGGAAGTGAAGGCTGAAATGCCAGCATTTTACTGTGACATGTTATTGTGTCCCATGTGAATCGGCGCCAGGATAATAAATTTAGTCTAAAGAGTTTTATAAAACGTTGACATATGTCATTCAACAGTTTTTGTTTTAGTAAACCAGTAACAAGGACAAGTGAGAAGTGATATTTGTGGGTTACCATTTTTCAGCTGGTTATTTAGGCTGCATAGTTAGTAGTGGCAGCTCGCTACAATGTTGTAGCATTTCAGCAACTCTCGAGATATGGACTTGCGTGTTAACCTTTTAAAGCCTAGCGGTAACTTTACGTACCACCAGGTTTAACATTAAAAAATTCTACGTGGTGCCCACATTGCGTTTATGTGTTTTGTACGGATCTCAGAACAAACAGCAACTTTTGCCTTATAAAACATTAAGAGACTGGTTTTTATAACCGAAGTGGGGAGTGTTTACAGCGCGGTACGCACCGAGTCCTTATATAAAACAGATACGCTTCGTCTTTAAAGGGTTAATACCGGAGACAATGGGAAGATTATGAAGTCTTTTGATGAATTTTAAATATCTGATACAATATCGAAATAGTACTTAGACGGCGGTGTTACTGCAGATGTAGTTTAGGAAGTCTAGAATGCCGACAGTCCTCATGCGTACGTCATTCTTCGTTTTTATTGACAGTGAGAGTAAAGAGGACTTCTTTTAAATCGATCAAAAATCAGCAGGCAAATAAAACAGTGTTGCGTAACCGAATTCTTCCTTAAAAACTTTGCCGTATTATCTCTTGGACTGTGGCCACCTTATTAGTAGAAATAAATGTGAAATATGGTATTCTAAGGAAAAGGATGCGTATTTAATGGGTCGTGCCACAAATTGTAATTATAAGGGGGTGCAAGTGGCAACATGAAAGTCTTGTAGTGTCGTCTGTACAAAGCAGAACTAAGCTCATGTCGTTACATAAAAGAGTATTTTCACTGAGATAATGTAGCGGTTGCGCAGGTGGTTGAGGCACTGCGCTATAAGCCGGCAGGTCGCGAGTTCGATTCCCAATGTTGTCATTGGAATTTTTCATTGACATAATTCTTCCGGCCGCACTATGGCCCTGGGGTCGACTCAGCCTCTAACAGAAATGGGTATCAGGAATATATCCTGGAGGGTAAAGGCGGCCGGTCCGTATGGCTAACAACCTTACCACCTTCATGTGCCGATTGTCTTGAAATCGGGGAACGTCAACCTCCTGGAACCCTCAGGGCCTGTCCAGGCCTGTACAGGGATTGCTTCACCTCTACCTACACATACAACAGACGGTGTCAGTAGTGTAGCATGTCAGTTGTAAATTGTTATCGATTACAATCAATGTGGACACTGTCAAGCATTTTGTGGTGTGACAGTTTAATTGAATTTCATGATGCAAAGTGTAAGGTTGCTTTTCTGTGTGCTGTAAACACCTGCCGTATTTGCACTCTATCTACAGCCTTCCTGACTGATACGCGGAATAATTCCCTATTGCTGCAACAGCGTTTATTAAACGAGTGCACTCTGTGTGGAACGTAGTGGGGGATGGACTTCACTGCCTGTGGTGAGAAGTGTTCAGTCAGCTGCCGCAAAAACAACACGAGCTAACCGGGCGTTCGACCGCCTTTTTCGTGACAGTGCTCAAATTGCAATGGAGAAGGAATTGCAAAGGGAAGCGAGGTAGATAAATAAGTAAAGGTTATAAAACTTCGTTTGATTACAGTCTCATAACTATTAGAACTTAAGTCGCTTTATTCAAACGAAATATACGAGAACTGCATTCATTCCAGTGGGCCCAGTAAGGTGGTTTCCAGTAATTAACCTTTTAAAGCCTAGCGGTAACTTTACATACCACCAGGTTTAACGTTAAAAAATTCTACGTGGTGCTCACATTGCGTTTATGTGTTTTGTACGGATCTCAGAACAAAGAGCAACTTTTGCCTTATAAAACATTAACAGACTGGTTTTTATAACCGAAGTGGAGAGTGTTTACAGCGCGGTGCGCGCTGAGTCCTTATATAAAACAGATACGCTTCGTCTTTAAAGGGTTAATTGAAATTCAGATAAATGTCTTGATGTGATTTTAATTCTCTTTACAGTTTAATATTGCACACTATATATAATAACTACATGTACACGTACAATGCCTCTGAAGACGTGTGGAAGGATAATGGTGATTTTGAAAAATTTAAGGATAGAAACTTACTGCACGTTATCATTTTTAAGGCAGACTGTTATAAATTACAGAGTATGCTGCGTGTAGCATGTGACTAGAGCAAAACGGAGGAGTAGCCCAACACCGACATGTCTCTTCACACCGCCTGAGATATGTCTTTCTGCTGAAAGATTAGCCCAGGGAACTTCACTGCATATCCTTTGCATCCCGCTGCATTAACGTTTTAAAGCCTAGCGGTAACTTTACGTACCACCAGGTTTAACATTAAAAAATTCTACGTGGTGCCCACATTGCGTTTATGTGTTTTGTACGGATCTCAGAACAAACAGCAACTTTTGCCTTATAAAACATTAACAGATTGGTTTTTATAACCGAAGTGGAGAGTGTTTACAGCGCGGTACGCACTGAGTCCTTATATAAAACAGATACGCTCGTCTTTAAAGGGTTAATGACCTTAAGACCAAGCCAGTAAACATTTTCAGTTTATTTTCTTGGGGTAGGTCTAGCTTATACGTAGTTCTAATGGTGTAAGTGTCACTGGTGAAGAACTGGTGGGTTGACAGCCCTGACATTTTTCATATGAAGGCATTTAATCTACCTTGCTGCATCTCTGTTTGTGTCCAACACGGTAATGACGTCGCCTCTTCAGTAGCACTTCAGCTTGAACAAATCGTGATGGATCTCCAGCTAGGATTGTGCTTCAGATGCAGGAAGACATTTAAGAAATGTACTTCAGTGAAATGTGCCAGAGCTAAACACACCATGTTGCTAGTTAGAGCTGTCCTGCCCTGGACGAAATGAGAGAAGTCTTAAACGTTTCCAAAACAAACAGTACAGTTGATTTCAGGCTTCCGTCGCGATGTTGATACATCTGCACTCTTCTGGGGTGTTACGCGGCGTCGAATGATAATCCTTTACCGACGTTTCGGGATGAAGCGTGCGTCCCATCTTCAAGGGCCTTGGACTTCTTGACCCTTGAAGATGGGACCGATACGTTGTCCCGAAACGTCGGTAGAGGATTGCCACTCGACTCTGCGTAATACCCCAGAAGAGCGCAGATGTCATATAGTACAGTTGTCACGGACTGCGGAAGGGAAAATTGTAGGCTACGTGGTTACGTGTTATCTCGGAAAGGTCATTCTGGGGTCATTATGTAACGTAAACCGTAACTAATGGCTTACAATAAAGCCACGATATTAGAACAATTGTACCTGCGGGGTGTGCTTTTGGTTCTATTTGGTTTTGAACTTTTTCGTTTCTACGCCTGCGTGTGCATAAACTGTACGGGTGGCTTTTCCGTCAATGATAAACTAGGCTAGATCTTGATGCGTTTTCTGTTTCGGTGTTCGCAACGGCTGTGCATACATTTTTCCTTGAACAACGAAACTCAGGTAACTAATAGACCTGTTTAAAACCAATTTTTTTGCCTCACGGAGAACGCGCGTAGACTACATTGCTTGTCCATTTCAAATGCCAACCGATTGATGTTGTCTGGGGAAATCAGTTGTGAGAATCGTACGATGTACACAAATATGCTGTGTGGCAAAGTGCAGAGTTTGTAATGTCACTGCAGGTGGTGCGTTGGCCTGCAATGGTCTGTGCGTTTTGAAATGTTAATGAGGGTGACAATTTATATCATTGTATCGTAGGACGGACATAAGAAATGATTTGGTTTTACCAGTTTTAAGCAGCTGTTACAGTACTTCAGTAAGCCTGTCGTTTAATTTAATTATGTTGAATGTGGATAGCAAGATAATAAATTAAAGATTTTGTGTCCCCATGTTTTTTTTTAATAGTACGAAATCATGTTTGTTAGAAGCTGATTTTAGAAGACGGGATCAGTGTGGAAGCACATTATTGTGTACAGAATGTCATATGTGGGTCGCACAAGCCGTAGCATAAATACTTTACAAATACGTATCTATCCTAGAATTAAATCGCATGCAGTGTGAGGGGAAGGAACTTTGGCAACTGAACTTTACAGACATCTGCGGTTGAAATTATCTGCCTTTACCAGTAGGCCTATTCTGAACTGCAGCATATAAATACAGCCATTATCAGAAGGCCTGTCTCATCCAACACAGAAAAGAGAAAGGAAGACCTAAAATTTTAATGTACGTTGTTGCAGTCCTTGTTTCGGAATCGAGTTGTACACAGACCTGACAGGAAAAAACAGCGAAACAGAAATATGACGTTTTAAAATATGTCTGGTTATCGTATGGACGTACGACATGCAGTAAACCTTGAAGGAAGGAAGGAAGGAAGGAAGGAAGGAAGGAAGGAAGGAAGGCAGGAAATCAGTCAGTCAGTCAGTGGCCCACAGTTCTTCTGCTAATGGGCCCAAATGTACAAAACATACCAACCGCTTCGACGAAGATACGTAAGAAGGCCTGGAAGAAAATGGAATTGTAGATGGGAACATGACGACGGCCTGCGTTGTTGATTATGATGATTGTGACAGTGTGATAGCTATCCGAGACTATGGGCTACCGGCTGGAAACAAACAGCAGTACACGCTGTCAGGTTACCATACGTTTTATATCGGCGGTTCATAATCCTATGCAAGACAGTTACTACTGTACTGTGTTTATGTTAATTGGACCTACAGAGGTCAAGTGGCACAAGAAGACATTTTTTATGTAAATTATGGTAATTCCCCTTTAAAGGTATGGTCTCTTTTATTGACTAAACTTGGTCGAAACATGTAGGATGCTTGTTGTCTTGTGTGAGTATGTAATTGGATGTATGAGCGTTGTGTGTCTAGCATATGCTATGTGATCCCCCCGCTTCCTTCACGGTAACTTGACCATGCATTGTGGGTTTACATTTGGTTCCGTTACGTGCCAACCCAGGTCAATAGACCGCTCGAAATATTTCACTGGTCCTCAAGAAGTCAGATGTTACGAGATTGTTTCACACTGCGGAAAAGCAAAACTTCGGGTTAAAGGAGTCTGCACCCTGCGGAACATCGGAAGCAGAAAAATTTCGAGCTGAGAGTGTAGATTAACCCTTTAAAGACGAAGCGTATCTGTTTTATATAAGGACTCAGTGCTTACCGCGCTGTAAACACTCTCCACTTCGGTTATAAAAACCAATCTCTTAATGTTTTATAAGGCAAAAGTTGCTGTTTGTTCTGAGATCCGTACAAAACACATAAACGCAAAGTGGGCACCACGTAGAATTTTTTAATGTTAAACCTGGTGGTACGTAAAGTTACCGCTAGGCTTTAAAAGGTTAAGTACACACTCGCTTCAACGTAGGCAAAAATACTGTCAGTTGGTGTCTTGACATTGATACTGATTGTCGCAAGAACAGACTGTACAATGAACGTGAACTTCCTGAACTCGCTGGGAGGCCATTATCAATTTCTCGACTTGAACCTCTAAAGCGAGGCCATTATCAACAAAGTCTCGACGAGCACACGTGAAGTGTTTGGAACTCAGCTTTGCCACCAGATGTCACTACCCGTCAGTCATGCTCCAAGACAATTATTGAGAGCCTGAATTTCCCCGTCTACGTCAGAGTGTAGCGCGGCTGTAAGGCGGAGCCTTTTCCAGTCATTTGTCAACAAAATGACAGACGATTCAAGAAGGAGCTGGGGGCGGGAACCCAATAAACCAATAGGAAGACGAACACTACGCTAACCTGCATGATTTACAAGCCACATTCTCGTTTTGACGTCCGGACTGAATGTGCAAAAATCATATTAATAACAAAAAGTTTCGAGCAGCCAACAGTGGCGGTAACGTGAGTGCATTCATGTCACAATGTCAGCACATCGAGGGAGGGACGGGTGGAGAGACACGTGCACGTCGCATTAAGCAGTGCCCGCAGGGACCTGCCTAATGCGTGTACTCTCACTCATACTGACGCCAGCCCTGGGCCTAAGTTCTTATTTCCGTCTCTTCTATTGTTTTGCCTTACCGCTACGATATTTTCTTTACCACTGCCAGTGAAATACGAATGTCAGATAATTACTTGCGCGATATTGTTTGAAAAGGCAGAAAATGCGTAAAAGTTTTCGAAATAGTACTTAGTGACTACTGTTTATTTTAACTTAGGCCTGTGTGGGCTAGCCTGAAGTGGAATCTGTGCTGTCGTAGAAAGTATACGAACTATGCATCTTTACGCAGACCCTCGACCTGTCTCAAAATACTGGTGCTGTTGAACAGTAGCCAATGTGGCATTTGTGTGACGTAATTGCACGTCACGACGTTCTAGCGTGTCGTTCTCGTATTTTATTCACGTCCTTACCAAACAGCTGACACTCGTATTTGCACCGTAATTGCAAAGCCACGTACTGTGTTTTGTTTCAAGATATGTTTCGATTTAAATTAAGCTATGATTTTATATAGGGCTATATTTGTGTACCTGCGTTCGCCTTATTTTTACCCTTTAACTCACAGTGGAAATATCATCTTTAACCTAAATAAACTCTGCATATTGCTTGCATAGTGTTTTTACAGTTTTCGTGTGATTGTCAGAATACATACCGTTAATCGACTGATTTGTATCATAAATACGCAGTGTTCTCTGCTAGGTGGGTATTAAATTTTTAAAGACTGAATGAAATTAGGGCTTCAGATGGTCAATCGCGGTATTACTGTGTCCTGTTTGTATGTACGCCTACATATATTACGCGATATTTGTGGAATAACACACGTGTACAGAAACATACACGTGTGAAGATTAGCAGGTACAATTATGACGGTATTAATTACAAATATAATTCGAATTTGTATAGGCCTGACTTAGTCTGCTTTGGTACCTTAAAGGAAAAAGTAGTCTTAAGATTAAACACGCTGTCCACCTTTGTCAGTCTGTTTGTGCCTGTCTGTGCGTGTGTGTTTAGTAATTCAATTTTTAAACAACTTGATTAATTTTTACAAAATTTTGTTATGATATTAGAAGCTTATCCAGCGTCGCACATTTTTATTTTCTACAGTCGTTAATAACAACATGGCTGACACGCGAACTTACTGCGGTGGAGTGACGGTACAGCCAATTAATCGAATGATAGGAAATTATGTGTAACGATACGTTACTTCCTGAGTGTAGACTTTTTTTTTTTACGTTTTCGCGGTAATCTTGATGTTTCGACACTGTATTCTTTAAAGCGCTAACATTAGAAGCCTCTATTTTTATAGGACTCACGTACTGCAAAAAGTGATAAATCAGTTCTCGCAATCAGTTAATTTACACATTATTATGCCGTACTAGATATATTCTGGAGAAAATATAAGCAGTTATAATTGGTAATGGAAGCGTCAGATTTCCTCTAAACTTCTCTGGTTATTTGTTTATACGCCTGTGGGACAGATTCATTGAAGACGATCTGTCTTAAAGCCCGAAAGATCTGTGGACGCAGTAGGCCTGCACGCCAGCCCAAACGCCAATGCCGTGGCCGCACTGCAGCAGCAATTTGTCAATGGTTTATTGTCTTGTATGGTAATCTGTAGACGATGTATACTACGGATTTTAATAACATCTGTCTGTTGAAGTGATTTCATAAAGTAACTAACTAGCGAAAAACAGTAACATTTGCTTTATTGTGTTGCTGTGTATCACGTGTAACGTGAGAAAATTTTTGTTGCCAAAGAGAGTATTCATGAGTTCAACATTTTTCTTACCATAAACAGCTATTATTTTCTTGTAGTACAACAATGACCAGTCTAACCTTCCCTGTTCTTATGATGTCACGATTTTTTGAGTAGATTAATTTGACTGGCCGGGAAAATTAGCTTTATTCGTTTCGTAGTCCTTCCCTCTTCTACCTACTCACAGTAGGTGTCGAGGTTGTTTATTTTCACTTGGTCACAATCAGACACACACCACAGTCGGTAGGACTCCTCTGGACGAGGGATCGGCCCTTCGCAGAGACCTCTACCTGACAACACAAACACTATACAAGAGACAAACATCCATGCCCCCGGTGGGATTCGAACCCATGATCCCAGCAAGCGCTCGGCCGCAGACCTACGCCTTAGATCGCGCGGCCACTGGGATCGGCCAAAATTAGCTTTATTGCGAAGTAATATTTAGACTCCGCTTCAAGTCATGTAAGGCTGTTGAATATTCCAGAGTCATCGTGTCGTTAAGACAGCTACTGACAACAAAACGTAGGTTAAGCAACAACAGCAGCAGACACGTCTGTTTATCTGTAGAAGCTGAACGTGTGCTTGCTGGAATCATCCTGTTTCCAGCCTGGAGGTGTGTTTGCTTATTCCGCATGTGAACTGTCTGTCGCAATGCCGTCTGCGTGAACCACAGCCACGGGTATTAACGCAACCTGCTTTAGTAAATCTGCATAAAGTACAGGATAACAAATAATACGCGTCGTCTTCCGGCTTAGTCCGGATTAAAAATCCGTTTTAAATGATCTTGACGCTCAAAGTGAAAATCAGTACAGTTTATATTGTGATGCGAGTCGAATGGACTTGAAATGGCAGGAATACTGACATATCGTCAACATAAACATTGCGTTGGTAAAGCGACAAATGTGATTTTTTTTTCGTTCTTACACAGAATTCGTTATAGTCTATGAGTAAGCATATGTACTAAATATGGCAAATAGTCTTACACCTTTATTTGAAGTTTATTTTGTAACCACGTTTTAAAATTGGGTTTGCAGATTTTTATATTTCGAATATTGTTTCTTTTTTGTGACATATGAATTTCAGAAACTCCTTAAAAAGTATTCATTGCACCATAAGGAAGAGTGTCAGAATGTAGATTGTAGATTTAATACTTAATATTTAATAAATTGTAGGGGTATTATATTTATTAATAGTGGAAATTGTGTGTAGTGTAAATAGGAAATAATAAAGATTGATATGTACATTTGTCAGTCCCTTACTTAAATTTGCAACGTACAGGCATTTGTACGAGAACACATCAACACTTAGGTCATCGAGTTTTCGTATAGAGAATCTGATGCAGCAGCCGGTGAAATTTGTTTGTGTCCCTTATTATGATCTTTGACACTTACAGATACCAGCAAGCCGTTGTCGAGTTTAGTTTGTTTCCGTGGTAACGTTCCATTCCATGCCTGATCTTTGTGGTCGGTTGATCGAGCGACGGTTTCGTAGTGTCAGAGAGAGCACAGCGCAGGTGGTGCTGTTAGGCGCACAGTAACACGGGAGACGCAGCACAGTCCAGTGATTTCTGTGTCTGCGGACTTACCTATGGCATATGGCACATTATTGACTATTCCCTTTGATCTGTGTGCGTCCCCCCCCCCTCAAATAATCCTCGTAAGTATTGACCAAGTTGCATAGTGTTGTGAACAGTAACAATCAGGCGGTCATGCAAAGGTTCGCGGTAGAAATGTCACTAGCCGTTTTTAACACAAAGTGCTCAACTTTGTATTGAGGTATAATTATCAGTTATGGAACAAAGACGGGTAACTGCCATGCGGAATATCTATCTACGTAATGTTTGGTAACCGATGATTATTTGGGTAATCAAATCGAGAAGAATGAGAAGGGCGGGGCATGTAGCACGTATGGGGGAAAAGAGAGGTGCATACAGGATTTTGGTGGGGAGACCTGAGGGAAGGCGACCACTTGGGAGACTCAGGCGTAGATGGAAGGATAGTATTAAAATGGATCTTCAAGACGTGGGATGGGGCATGGACTGGATTGAGCTGGCTCAGGATAGGGACAGGTGGCGGGCTCGTGTGAATGCGGTAATGAACCTCCGGGTTCCATAAAATGCGGGGAATTTCTTGACCAGCTGAGAAACTGTTAGCTTCTGAAGAAGGCCTCTGCTCCATGTATTAGTTAGTTAGTTAGTTAGTTAGTTAGTTAGTTAGTTGGTTGGTTGGTTGGTAACCCATGAACTGTCGTAACCCTTACCGAATGCTATTTACCACGACGACACTAATACTGGGGTAGATAAAATCTTCATTACCAGATATGTAGGATGTACAGTTGTGGAATTATTCATGTAGACCTCCAGTTTATACTTCTGCAGTGTCAGTAAACATACAGGCCTATTTGGAAGCGCTCATAAGGACAGTACGTGCGGCAACTAATTCTCGGAACTTCTATTGCTGATTTAAATTTTAAGGAAAATCTGCCTTTGCAAGTTACACAAGGTTAGGTTCTCAGAAGTAATGGGGCAGTATCTTTTCCCCATTTTACACTGTAGTGTTAATATATTACCCACTGTCGACACGCCGCACCGAACCGTAAATGGCGTGTTGCTTAAAGCTCCAACACGGTCAGAGTACCAGCAGTTGAAATGAAAAAAAAGGTGGAATTTTTACTGGTGAGCGTGCGGGCATTCATGAAAGCAGTTATTGCTAAAGAAGTCAAACATTTAATGTGTTCCATGTCTGTGCACTAAATTATACAAAAACACTAATCACCAAAAAATGCACAAAGAGAGAGTTTTATCATCAATCGTAACACACTCCTACATGTTTCGACCCTGCTGGGTTACCTTCAGGGAGAACTTTTGTTATCGTTACACTAAGGTTGCACTTCACAGTTGAGTGAGAATGTGCTGTTGACTGTGTACTGTGTCCTGGAGGCGTGAATTCTCTGCGGTCCCGGCCTGCAGGCCCGGACCGCAGAGAGTTCACGCCTCCAAAAACAACGTAGTACACAGTCAACAGCACATTCTCACTCAACTATAAAGTGCAAGCTTAGTGTAACGATAACAAAAAGTTCTCCCTGAAGATGACTCAGCAGGGTCGAAACATGTAGGAGTGTGTTACGATTGATGATAAAATTCTCTTTGTGCGTTTGTTGGTGATTTGTGTTTTTGTAAATCAAACATTTATCAACGAATTACTATAATTTTTAAGGAAAAGTGACGTAATTATTTGTAGTACCGTATTACAGCCCTGATGACGCCTGGCGGGAGTTTTCAACTAGTGAACCTATTGGCTGCCATCACGCTTGCTGAGAACCAGTCACCGCCCACACCTTTCTGTGTATAAACTGTGTACCGTTGTGCCGGTTTTCTTCCTGGACTTCTTGAACCCTGAATATTGGACCAATATGTTGTCCCGTAACGTCGGTAAAGAATTAATACCCGACGTTGTGTAATATCCCAGAAACAGGTCATAGTTTCACGTTGAAATCTTTCACGTCTCTGAGTAACCTTTCATATTTCCCTGAACGCCTTGTCCTGTGGGTTTGTAGCTTCATGCCATGCCACCTTTTTCGTACAGTACAGCAAGTCTTCTTACACTATGATTCGCTCTGCTACTGCTAACGGAGTAATATATGCGGGACGTGCATCTGGGTAAATTATTAAAGCTCTTCTTTTCTTGAGTACAGTAAGCGTGTCTTCTAAGCAACGGAATGCAAATACCCAGAAAGAAGTTTAGAGATTCGTAGTTCTTATTTCTTCTGCCCACTCACAGTGGGGGTCGAGGGTTTTTATTTTCACTTTATCACACTCAGACACACTCCACAGTCGGTAGGACTCCTCTGGACGAGGGATCGGCCCGTCGCAGAGACCTCTACCTGACAACACAAACACTGTACAAGAGACAAACATCCATGCCCCCAGTGGGATTCGAATCCACGATCCCAGAAAGCGCTCGGCCGCAGACCCACGCCTTAGACCGCGCGGCCACTGGGATCGGCAAAGTTCATAGTAATTACTGTCACAACAAAAATTTCAGCTGTCCAGTAGAATGAATGGTATGATGTAGCCGACTGCACAATTTCAGAACTTTTATGCGTTTTAAAACTTGCCTGTTGCCTGCCTCCACATTTCTTTCTTCGACGGAAACAGTGCGATTTGACTGTAAACATTCAAAGTCTTTGTGTTGCATTTCGTTCTGTGGACGTAAAGTTCGCCATATAAAAAGCCAGGAAGACACGGAGGAGGGAGTCCACTCATTCACAGCCTCGGAGCTATAAGGGGGTCGGTGAGCTTCTGTGGAAGGCAGTAGTAATTCCTGTGTAGGAAGCAGTAGTCCTGTTCGGCGTAAGTATTATGCAGTGTTGACCACGGAAGAATTTCGTAACATACATTGTAATGTTTTAAGTTACTGTACTTGTTTTTACAGTGGTCCGCGATAGCTCAGTCGGTATAGCGACTCGCTACGGGCGGGACGGTCCGGGGATCGAATCCCGGTGAGGGCGAGATTTTCCGCATCCGTCCAGACCGGCCCTGGGGCCCACCCAGCCTCCTTTACAGTGGGTACCGGCTCTCTTTCCCGGGGGTAAAGCGGCCGGGGCGTGGGGCTAGCCACCCCATCCCCTCCTCATGCCGAGGCTCACGAACGGGTAGAGGCATACCTTTACTTCCCCTCCTGGGCCCTCAGGGCCTGTTACAGGGTGAACCTTTACATTATTTGTGTTTACATGAAACTACGAGAAAATACCGAAACTAAAGCACCGAGCTGATACAAGTCACCTTATTGCATGTAGGCCTAACGAACGTTTACACGAAAAAGTGGCACAGTGTGAAGAAACTTGACATAGAAGGAAAGTTGAGAGACAGGTTGTTGAATTAACCGGTTTAAGTGTGTGATAATTTTAAAAGATGTAGCATAACCTTCACTTATGATTTGGTTCATTCGAATGACGTCAACTTTCTTGTTCAAAAATGATGGCTGTGCGTAAAGAATTTTTCTGTGTTTAAGGTCATCTTGTATGTCTGGTGACTCTCAAAGAATTAGTAGCCCAACAGGACGCGTTGTTCTGATTCACACCGCAGTAGCCAGTAATTTGTTACTCCGAATGCCGTCAGATATCTGAATAGCTGTGGTGACCACGTTGACATTAGCAGGTACACCCTATTCAATGCTTACACACATCCCTTCTTCGTAACGTCAAGATATTTCTTGAATGAGTAAGGTCCGTCTTATAGCCAACAAATTCTTTATTAAAATAAAGGTTAAAAAAGTTAAAAGCCGTATATGCTACCGGTTTCGGCACTAATGTGCCATCATCGGACTTTTTCAAGTAACACAATTACACAAGTTACATTGGTTGTTATAAATGTATATGCAAACTAATCTCTTTTTTCCAGAGCAGGCCTTCTCTATACGTTAAAATTTCATAAGATTTATTAATGTATTGTGTTTAGTTATTAAGTTGTGGGTTTTTTTTGGGGTCTTCGTATGTTATTGTGAAAGTTATGGTGCTCGTACTTCTTTGGTGTCCTGTAGATTTCCATGGATGTGGGCTGTTTATATTGATTGGTTTTTCTCCGTCTTCATGGTTGGACTCCTTTTCGATAGTTCTTTGGTGTTTTGTAGATTTCCGTGGATGTGGACTGTTTATGTTGATTGGTTTTTTTCGTCTTCCTGGTTGGAATCCTTTTTGCTACGGTGGATATTTGGTTTCTTCTTATATTTTGTTTCTTCATATATTTGTGGCGAATGTTGTAGTTATGCTTTTGATGCTCTTGTTTCTTTGGTGTCTTGTGAATTTCGTGGGTGTGGTGTTTCGTTATTTCGTTATTTCGATATTTCGTTTCAGTTGTCTGTTGTTTACCAAACACTTAACATGTTTAATTGATTTGCCCTTTAACCGAAGAATTTTGTTATGCACAGAATTCTGTTCGTACATATTAACTTGCCGATCCCAGTGGCCGCGCGGTCTAAGGCGTAGGTCCACGGCCAAGCGCTTGCTGGGATCGTGGGTTCGAATCGCACCGGGGGCATGGACGTTTATCTTGTACGGTGTTTGTGTTGTAAGGTAGAGGTCTCTGCGACAGGCCGATCCCTCGTCCAGAGGAGTCATGCCGAATGTGGTGTTTGCTTGAGTGTGATCAAGCGAAAAATCAAAAACCCTTGACACCTGCTGTAAAAAACTGGGTAGAAGAGGGAAGGACTGCGAAACGAAAACATATTAACTTGCTGCTGACAGACGGAACAGTTTCACAGTCAATATTGTCGGCATGCCGTTTATAAGCAGTGTGCCTATATTACCCCACAACAAGACGTTAGGCCTGTCGTAAGACAAGCATATATTCGCAACGCAAAGTATGGTATTAATGAAGGTTTACCTGCTTGTCCTATTGTTCACCAGAAGATACTGGAACGCACTTAAGTTAAAGTGAAGTTTTTTGCACTGTCGCTGTCAAAAGATATGCGTGAATGTAACTTGCAAACTATTTTTGTGTCCTACGTAGTGTTTAGTCTGTTTATCAGAAACTTGCCCTGGTGAGGATGATGCAGTTCCGTAGTGAGGGTTTTGACTTGGTTTCCAGACATTACAAATTATTCAGTACCTGCACAGGATACGGTTTCTTTTGAGACTGCTCTGAACTTGTTAATTTTAGAGGTAACTTTTTTTATATACGAAGAGGTTTGTTAGATTAAATTAGATAAACAAGACTAATCTGGGGCCCTGCGTCTGGTTAATGGAAATTTCTAACCCATTAGCAAGAAGCCATGCAGCTGCTGTGCATGTGGTCGTTCATTGGTCTGATTCCTAATCAAGCAGTTACGTAAAATTTACACAAGTGTACATCGAATATCATTTTAAACGTCTGGCAAAACCATTCCAGAAATAAATGCAACACTTTTTCGCTTTTGTGTGCAGAAAAATTAAAATTTCCTGGGGGCTTCGTGTCACACTTCATTCAAATATCAATAAACTACAAAATTTCTGTGGAGCTCGCAGTTGGTTGAGGCACCGCACTACAAGGCGAGAGGTCTCGCGTTCGATTCCCGATGGTGTCACTGGAATTTTTCTTTGACATAATCCTTTCGGCCGCACTATGGCCTTAGGTTCGACTCAGCTTCTAAAAGAAATGATTACCAGGAATATTTTCTGGGGGGTAAAGGCGGCCGGTGAGTAGGGCTGACAACCTTGCCACCTTCATGTGCCGATTGTCTAGAAATTCTGGGAGCCTCAACGTTCTCGAGCCCTGAGGGCCTGTCCAGGCCTGTAATGGGATTTTCATTTTTTACAAAACTTCTGTAAATTGTTACTCGCTACGCGTGTTGTTGGAACGCGAGGTACAGTGAATCTCAACTGTAGCTGTCATGAATGATCATAAACTAATACTGCCAAAAAAACAGGTCAGTGCATAACATATTTGCTGTGATACGCATATGACGATTTATCATTTGTAATCACGTGTCGCATGCAGTGCTTTCAGTAACTCTCCTTCGTGCTGTGGTTCTGTTATAACCCTATTCCAGAAAGTGTTGTGTTCGCCAATGATCGTTGGAAAAATTCCATCTCTGCACGCGGTAATCAGCGGGTTACTGCGCATTGCGTCAGTGTAACTAATGGCTTGGTCCTGCGAGACAAGGCCACCTCGCATCTCGACGGGCCAGGTGCTCGCAGTGACGTACTACACGCTGGAGCAGTCTTCACTCGCTTAGTACGTTCTGAGGTTTCGAATGATTGGCCTCTCTAGACTTCTGTAGCATGACCGGTTATTTAAAATGTATTCCAAACAATTAATGTTTTTGGTCTATAACTTCCGGCTGTAATAGATGTGTTTCCTACATACGAATTTATAAACGCTGTATTTTTTAATTACTTTAAGATGAAGTCTTGTCCATGTCTTTAAGTGACTGATTAGGTTACGCAACGGTACGCGACCCTGATTAATGATTCTTTTTCCTCACACTCGTCTTGTGTTTGCAAATGAGGACATTGAAGTACTGCCCTTTAAATTCTCCTTCCACTGTCTTATCGTAATTATCATGATCACCTTCTTCTACTTTTATTCGTCTTCTTTTCTCCTCCGCGTCATTCACCTTCTTACATTTGCAGATTTGGAACTGTGATACCTACAGTTGTCCCAGAATTTTCCATTCGGTATCTCCTTTGTTTCCTTGCGCTCTGGTGTCACAACTACAATTTCTTGCCGTCTTTGGCCACATCTATTAATCCATTCAGCCTGCACCAAGTGCTTTGGGTTAATCTTAGTTAAATTTTAGATCTGAAAGTTCTAACTTACTTTTAAACCATCTTTCAGTAGTCTCAATGTTCCCTTTTCTACGCTACTATATGCCCTTATCTGCCGCCATCTTTTGCCTATTTTTTTGTGTTTGTTGCCTCGTGTTCATGTCTCATTATCATAGTCTGTTTTATCTCTGGTACCCCATATAAGCCTCCATGTCTCGTTATCAGATTGTTATAAGCCCCCTGCTTTTATCTCTGTTGCCCTATTTACTTGTCTCATCATCACACACTATGCCATGCCTGCGTTTCTTTATCTATGTTGACCCATTTACACAATCATTAGCATTGGCGGTTTAGTTCTTTTGCCGCTGTTGCGTCATATAGACGTCTGCTTGTCATAAGATGCCACAGGTCTCCTTTAATTTTCATACCTTACGTCGTTTCGTGTACGTACTCCTGGCCTTTATTTTGCTGACCTCACTGTTGTCGTCCTTAGTTCGTCAAATCACTGTCTTCATCTTGGCTTATTAAATTTCCGAAATACAGTTAAAACCGGATTATAACGACGTCGATTTATGCGACACCTCGCCTATAGCGTCAAATATTCTGTAGTACCAATTAATTCCTCATTGTTAACCATATCATTATACTCCTCGGTTATAACAACACTCGTTTATAAGGGAACTCAATATTCGGTCCCTTTGATGACGTTATAGCCAAGTTCGACTGTATTTAAACTCACATTCTTTTTGCAGTGGACTCTGATCTGTGCTACCTGCCACAGCCGGCTGACGGGTTAGTTACGTCTCTTTTGGTGACTACTTCATTTGTTTAAATAGTAGAATATATTTTGTCAAATTTTCGTGCCCGGTACAGATGATTTTGAAAAACTGTAAGCGAACGTTTCTCGTGAAGTGGACAGATCTGTTTGGTGCTTCCGGTCTGTCTTGATTCAAGACGCAGTGCTCAGCACTGTGCTTGGATTGTCGTTGCGGACATGCGCAGTGACTCTAGTCTTGTGTTAGCAAGCAGCAAGACGACGTGACTGACGCGTTGACCGTGCCATGGCTCAGGCGGTTAGTCGCCGTCCTGTCACCGCGCAGGCGCGGGTTCCATTCCAGGTCAGTCCATCTGGGATTTGTGGTGGACAAAGTGGCGCTGGGACTGGTTTTTTCCCAAGTACTTCTGTTTTCCCCTGTGCTCCATTACACGAAAGAACTAATCATCTTCACCACAGGGTCGCACAATAGGCCTCAAGGCTGCAGAACGTCCGTAGCGTCTGCTGCGGGGCCCTTCACCACAAAAGAAAGAAAAAACCTGACGCGTTGACCTATAAGGCTTAGATATAAATTACGTATTTAAATGAAGAAGAAACCTTGGTGGGCACAAAACCTTTCTGACCCTTTCGTCGAAGGTCACAGAGATTCCACACGTCGGAAGTTCTTGTTTCTTCGGATGTGCCCGTATTCTTCTGAAATTAGGGGTTACTACATGGTAACCGTGGCTGTTGTGCCCAGAACAGTTTGTGAGTTCAGCGCTACTGACAGATACGCGCCGTGACCGTCGTCGTCATTATGAAGGCTGCAGGACGTCAAATGAAGTACGGAACAGCGACGCACACGGGGGAGGGGGATTAAATCAGACTGAATTTTAATTTTTTTTTTGGAATCCTCATCCCGTTTTGTATATAATCGATTATTTGAGTTTTCTGTCGGAGTAAACACAACACTTTTCACATGCATTGTTCATTTTCTTTACAACATATTTCGGCCGCGTACGGTGGCCATCATCAGGTAGACGTTACAGGATCATAAAGTGAAATCAGGCCTGTGTGTTGAGGTGGATAATTTTCACTACGAAAAGGTATTTGATTTAATATTGTTGCTTGTAGGGAATAGTAGGTAGTCGCATGGCTTTATGTATTTTAACTGTAAAGGGGAGGCCTCCACTTCAACATATATTTTTCATTTTATGATCGTGTAACCTCCACTTGATGGCAACCACCGTGAGCGGCCGAAACATGTTGCAGAGATAATAAACAGTATATGTGAAAAGTGTTGTGTTTATTCTGACAGAAAATTGAAATAATAGACTGAATTTGGTTTGTAGACTATCTAAAAAGTTGTATCTATGATTTATTATTTAATTTAAAATAAGCTTAAATGCTATAAAGGAGGGGTCTTCAACGTTTACCTGCACAAGGGCCACATTTTAATGGAAGAAAGATTCGCCGGCCGCATTCACGTTTTACACAGTAAAGTTTGCATATTATTGCAGGACATGCGCACTAATAATTCCCTACGTAAATATACTAAGATAGTTTTGTTATTTTATGTATTTATTTATTTATTTATGATTTATGAATTTAATGTGTTCCATGACCTGCACTATATCATACAAAAACACTAATCACCAACAAATGCACAAAGAGAGTTTTAACACCAATTGTAACACACTCCTACATGTTTCGACCCTGCTGGGTCATCTTCAGGGAGAACTTTTTTGTTATCGTTACACTAAGGTTGCACTTTATAGTTGAGTGAGAATGTGCTGTTGACTGTGTACTGCGTTGTTTTTGGAGGCGGGAACTGCCCGCCTCCAAAAACAACGCAGTACACAGTCAACAGCACATTCTCACTCAACTATAAAGTGCAACCTTAGTGTAACGATAACAAAAAAGTTCTCCCTGAAGATGACCCAGCAGGGTCGAAACATGTAGGAGTGCGTTACGATTGATGATAAAACTCTCTTTGTGCATTTGTTGGTGATTAGTGTTTTTGTCACGATTTATGATTTATTTTTTTATTATTTACCTTTTCCCCACACGAATATTTCTATAAAAAGAAGCAATTCATAGGGATTTAGGTTCAATTAGAAAAAAGCGTACAAATTCAGAATCTAAAAATGTAAGTTTTATTCTTAATACTGTTAATTGTCATGGCTAAACAAGTTTACAAGCATAAAAAGCGTTCATCTTTAGTGAGAAATTTGGCACTGTTTGTTTTTCAGTAACCTTTCTGTATCAGCTTTAATCTGGGAGGTGGCGACTCGCAGTGAGTTCTCCAAATGAATGTTTGTTATTCGGGTCCTTGATTTGGATTTAAAACTCTTCATCCTTGAACGAAGGTGCGCGCATAAGTAGGTACTTCCAAAGAGGGAACCCATTTTCAGGGCGTGTTTAGGGGCCACACAAGAACATTCGGAGGGTCGCGGCTTGAAATCCTTGCTATAAACTATAAAAGACCGGGAGAACACTGTTGTGGCATATCTAACATTTTTGTGGCATTTAGCTTAGTGGCCTGGGGTTGACTAGTGTGAGGAATCTGGACTGTGCATTGGATAAAAATACACAGTGAAAAAATGCATGGCTTGTAATGTATTCTACATAGTTGTGATTTTCATATCAACGCAAATTGTGCTGAGCTAACTGAAACTGAATAGATGCTGGTCTCACATATTTGAATCCTTATAGGCTACAAATGACAATTGCAGCTCTGCGTCCACAATAAGTATTTTTTTATAAAGGGCCCTGCAGCAGACGCTACGGACGCACCGCAGATGATGATTATTTTTTGTCCTTTTCCTAGTAATGGAGCACCGATGGAATGAAAGTGACAGGGGAAAACCGAAGTACTCGGGGAAAAAACCTGTCCCAGTGCCACCTTGTCCATCACAAATCCCACATGGACTGACCCGGGATCGAACCCGGGCCTCCGCGGTGGGAGGCCGGCGGCTAACCGCCTGAGCCATCGCACTGCCCATGACAATAAGTTAGTAACATAAGGTTCAGTATGCTGCGAGTTTGAAATGCCAGCAGTTAGACGTCCGTGACCCTTGTTATGCGTTAGGGACCCATTGCTGCACGGGTCTGTCACTCTTTGTGTTCACATCACAGTTTATCTTCGTAATTTGTGTTTATTTTACCCTGTTATAAAGACAGGAGCCGATCCCGATGGCCGCGCTATCTGAGGTATGGGTCTGCTGCCGTTTGCTTGCTGGGATTGCGGGTTCGAATCTCGCCGTGGCATGGATGTTTGTCTCTTGCGAATGTTGTGTCTTGTGCAGGTAGAGGCCTCTGCGACTAGCCGATCACTCGTCGAGGGGAGTCCTACCGAGTGTGCATGTGCCATTGAGTGTAATAAGGCGCAACAATAAACCTCTACACCTACAGTGCGTATAGAGATGGAGTCAGACTAAAAACTGTAAACATAAAGAGAGGAGATAACTGGAAAATAGGGAAAATGAAGAACTTAGGGAAGTAACGTAGCGATGTGACGAACACTGCAATCGCAAGATCGAATTTCATCCGAGGAATGCATGGATGTCTGCCTCCTAATTTGTTGTGTTTTCCTGTGTCGGAAGAAGCAGTGCAATTTTCCCGACTCCCCACTCCGCGTGTCTTACCAAATTTTCGAAGATTCACAATTTAAGATTGAATTATACAGTGCAAAGGAGATAAACAGCCGATCCCAGTGGCCGCGCGGTCTAAGGCATAGGTCTGCTGCCGAGAGCTTGCTGGGATTGCGGGTTCGAATCCCGCCGGGCTTATGGATGTCTGTCTCTTGTGAGTGTTGCGTGTTGTCAGAGGTCTCTGCGTCGGGCTGATCACTCGTCCAGAGGAATGCTGCCGAGTGTGGTGTGTGTCTGAGTGTGATCGTGAAGCCTCGAAAATGAGGAGGCCCTGGCTCACTGGGGGCTGTTGCCCCATTGGGGGGGGAGGGGATTGGCAAAGAGTTTCTTTGGTTGAAGCAGAAGACGCAGAACAACGGCACCTTATAGCTTACACTTTTCGCCTAATATCAGCGAGAAAAAGATGACCTGGACGCACATAACGCATGCACAAAGTGAGAAATACGTATATACTTTTTGCCTGGAAACTTCAAGAGAAAAAGTTCATATGGGGAAGCAGGCATGATAAATACAAGTATAAACCAACAGCGTTCGAAGACATGCTACGTCACTGAGTTTCTTTTTGTTTCCATGTTATGGATTCGATACATGCGAGAGCGCCCCCAAGGCCACACACTACAAGGGTCTCGGTGATGTGTGCAGGGTTCTGATGGTCAGATTGTCGATCGCATGTCCAACGTGTGTACCCACGTGACCTTCTGAAACCCGGGCCTTCTCGGAGTTCCAGGGAACGTGTTACTTTATACAACAAAGCTTATTAACCTGTTAAAGCCTAGCGGTAACTTTACGTACCATCAGGTTTAACATAAAAAAATTCTACGTGGTGCCCACATTGCGTTTATGTGTTTTGTATGGATCTCAGAACAAACAGCAACTTTTGCCTTATAAAACATTAAGAGACTGGTTTTTATAACCGAAGTGGAGAGTGTTTACAGCGCGGTACGCCCTGAGTCCTTGTATAAAAGAGATACGGTTCGTCTTTAAAGGGTTAACCTTTTAAAGCCTAGCGGTAACTTTACATACAACCAGATTTAACATTAAAAAATTCTACGTGGTGCCCACATTGCGTTTATGTGTTTTGTACGGGTCTCAGAACAAACAGCAACTTTTGCCTTATAAAACATTAAGAGATCGGTTTTTATAACCGAAGTGGAGAGTGTTTACAGCGCGGTACGCACTGAGTCCTTATATAAAACAGATACGTTTAGTCTTTAAAGGGTTAATTGAGATCTAATAGCGAACCACATGGAGGGAATGCCTGCTGCACCATTGCACGCTGTGCCACAATATGGTCACCCAGCAACAACAGTGAGCACACGCCTTGATGCGTTTTGTAGATTATTCTAAAGGCGTGCTGTTAACAAGTTTAGTACTCAAGATGATGTTACAGATCGAAAGGTGCGTTGACCTTCTCACAAGAAGGCTTTCGTAAGGGAGAAGTGTTACAGCTGCCAGGCAACTGTAGGAGTGTCTAATCCATCATAATGGTTTAGACAATGTGTAGCCGATCGGATGATGTAGACAAAAGAAAATTATTTGAAACTACTTTTTGGGATCCCTGTTCTATATTTGAGACTATTTTATAAATTTCTCGTCTCAATCGATGGAAGTCGTTGATGAATATGTGGAAGTGTAAGAAGTGTTTGTCCCTTTATTCATATCTATTAAACCAATCCCAGTGGCCGCGCGGTCCGAGGCATGGGTCTGCGGCTGTTCGCGTACTGAGATTGTGGGTTCGAATCCCACCGGGGGTAAAAAAGTCTCTTGTGAGTGTTGTGTGATGTCAGGTAGATGCCTCTGCCTCGGGCTGATCACTTGTCCAGGGGAGTCTACCGAGTGTGGTGTGTCTGAGTCTGATCGTGAAGCTTCAATAAAAAAAAAGAGAAGGTCAAATCCCACCCAGGGGTGTCATACCACTGGAAGAAGAAGAAGAAGAAGAAAAAGAAGAAGAAGAAGAAGACATCTTCGTTTCGTTTAGTTTCGCAGTCCTTCCCTCTTCTACCTACTCACAGCAGGTGTCGAGGTTGTTTATTTTCACTTGATCGCACTCAGACACACAACACACTCGGTAGGACTCCTCTGGACGAGGGATCGGCCCGTCGCAGAGACCTCTACCTGACAACACAAACACTGTACAAGACAAACATCCATGCCCCAAGTGGGATTCGAACCCACGATCCCAGCAAGCGCTCGGCCGCAGACCTACGCCTTAGACCGCGCGGCCACTGGGATCGGCAAGAAGACACCTAATTAGGTAAATTGCTAAAGAAAACAAAGCTACTTTTATGTTTACATATTGATATTTCACTGATTTGTGCAAGTGGCATTCAGATAAACAGTTGAAACGCGTGCGCGTTACATGTCTACAGGCTGTATTGTGCGTGTGAACTGTCAAAGCATCGGAAGAGTGCTGGCATTGAGTGCATCGAAACCAATCACAATGACAGTAACAAAAAAGCATGGCAGCCAAGAAGAAAGATGTCTTGTGGGATGTTCGGATGTTAACTCTTGAGTGATAGCGTATATATTTACCGAATGGTCTAAAGAAAGTGCTGCATGCATCTTCAGGACTCTTCTACCCGCAGTGTCCCTTGTAACTGATGTCACGCCAATACAGTCGGTTGAAGCCACTGAATACAGAATTAGTAAGTATAATTAGTCGCCTAAAAGTGTGTTGGTGCTTAGACTTTTTGATTCGCTAATTTTTAAGCAGTTTTGGGATCTACATGCACCGATCCCTATTTCTGTCACAATACAAGTCACAGCAGCAGTGCAAAATTCTCAGCTCCCAGGTCACTGTGGTAACTAAATTTTGTATGATGGTGCCTAATGTTTGTGGGCCCTCAGTATGGGAGTTGCTTTGTGTCACTGTCATAAAGTCTAGAATTTTGAGGTAGCTTTTAAGAGGTTTGGAAAATTTGGGCACCCCAGTTACAGTCTTTAGACCCAATGATATTAGTGCTTCTAATCATGTTTGCTTGCCTTAGAATAATTAGACTCCGAAGTCTATATGCAGTAGGCCCTGCTGAAATCGCTGAAATGGCGCCATCATCTGCACAGAACATGAACAACACAGAATGTACAGAATTCGGTTTTATGCAAGGTAACGTATATAATAATTTAAACTGCAATACCTCCATGTTTGAAGGTTTTAGGCTCTGTTTCATGAGTCTGTCTCCCTGTTCTGAAGGCGACGCTTCAATGTCCCTGTTCTCTTCTTCACTACCCGTACAGCCGCACCGTTAACCGTTTAGAGACCAGGGGTAATTATATATACCACCTGCTAGAACATTTGAAAGCTGAACTGGCCCACGCACGTTGTATATACGTGTCACATGTCACTTTCAGACAAAACACTTGTTTCGCTGAATACTATTAACCGATTGTTCTTTGTAATGGAAAGGGAATTTGTTCTCTTTGAGGTAGAAACGGAATTTCTAAATAGGCCTATAATTGAAACGAATTTCAGTTTTAAAAGGGTGAAAATATTAAACGCCTCAAAAAGAAGAAAGTTAGTATATTGAGCATAAACTTTTCAGTCCAGGCGCGCACCGAGAACTTTTCTCGGGGCGGGGGGCGGGAGGGGGGGATTGACCCTGACGTTATATATAATTTATGTTTTATTCTAAAAATTATGTTATAAAAATCTTGCTGTAAGCACAACATAACACTGTCTGGAACTGCATTTGTATACATACGAATATAATTACATGTTCCATGGTTCAATTACAGGGTCCTAGTGGTTTTTTTTAATTTTATTAATTTATTTTTCAAAATTCTTATGTACTACTCATCAGCCGATTTCAGTGGCTGATTTTGGCTTAAGGAAATTCAAGTAAAACTTTTGATATCATAATGTCTACAAAATCCGTGTTTTTTAAATTTCGGTTTTGAGGGGTTTGGGGGGCTGCAGCCCGTCAGCCCTGCCCCCCTTAGGTGCGCCTCTGTTTACGTCACTGGAAGGAAAACATAAGATTAAAATCTCAGTTTTCAAAATAGTATTTTGCCTTAATTTGGTAAGATGTACTGTTTATAATGACAAGTGAAACTGGTGATTTACTCACCACTGGTTATAAAACCCGACTTTTCGCTATACGAGTACGCAAATGATATCATATTGGTCGGAAGCTGTCAGTGAAATATTAAAGCATATAAAAACACGAAAAGAAAAACAGAAAATCTACGCCGAGACTCCCGTAATTTTGAATAAGTTACGGCGCCTTGCTTAAAGATCAAGAAAAGTTTTACCAAACACAAGACAATAAAATACTCTTATTTCTTGCGGCAATTCAGAATTCCAGTTGACAGTACCACATAGGTGGCAGCCATGTTTTGATGTAATCTTGTGTCCAGCAGGTAGCCGCTGCTGTCCCGGCCACGCCACATTACTATGCGTAATGTGGCGTGGCCGATGATGCATTGTGCAAGGCAAATGGAATTCCATGACCCAGCGTAGCATCCAGCAGAGTTCTTACAAGACGAAAAGTGCTTTATGTATGTATCTGTAAACCCTCTTGGGGCGCCCCCCCCCTCCCCAAAAAGGAATATAAATTTCATCTTAATGACGTTAATTATGGTCATCAGAGGCTGTATTATATGTGTAAGCTGGTAAGCGGGCAGTGTATTTTCCCTTGAATGATACAGTTATGGGTCTTCAAATGAATAGGGTCTTTATGGCTGAATCCGACCATACGGTATGAAAAATGTTTTAAGAATGCAGCGCTTGAACCTTAACCAGCTGCCGAATTTCTTTTTTGGGAAAGTATGAGCAGACAGCGTTCAAGTGAGCCAGTGTTAGGTTAATATTTCTGCATCCGTAATCTTTGTAAATAACATTCAGTAACGTGCTTCGTGAATGGAATTTTTTCTCGGTTTATTTGACAAAACTCTGTCAATTTGTATTTTCCCTACCGTTTTATTTTTACTATCTGTAAATAACTTATAAATCAGCAGTAAAATATATATATGTTTAATTGGTTTTCATAAGACATACATCGATAATGAACTGTCCCAACATGTATGGCTATGTAAGTTCAAGAACAAAAATCAGACTGTAACAACGAACTTAGGAAAAGGAGAGCAAAAGAAAGCAGGAACCAAACTGCAAACACCAAACAAAATACGAAACGCGCATCAAGCGAGAGAGTAAATACAGGTCTCTACTTAACACTGACCAACAAACGCACAACGTAAAAACGTGTATTATAAGCCCCTACATATGTTTCGACAAACCTTTGTCATCTTCAGGGAGTTCGTAGGAAACGTGTAAAAACATATATGGAGGGGATATAAGACACGTTGTATATGTATTTACCATGTACAGTTGTTGGTTGTTATTAAGTTTGTGACAAGATGCACGGTCCATTATCACATAAAATAGGCCTAGACGTTTGTTTTCCGATGAACGTAGGCATTTAGATTGCATGAGAAGCCTAGCGGTAACTTTACGTACGACCAGGTTTAACATTAAAAAATTCTACGTGGTGTCCACACTGCGTTTATGTGTTTTGTGTGGATCTCAGAACAAACAGAAACTTTCGCCTTCTAAAACATTAAGAGACTGGTTTTTATAACCGAAATGGACAATGTTTACAGCGCGGTAAGTACTGAGTCCTTATATAAAACAGATACGCTTCGTCTTTAAAGGGTTAATTATGAATGATCAGTTTGGAAGGGTGAGCGGTAATTGATGTTCACAGATTTAAGTTGCTACGACTGAAGAACCAAGAAAAGTCCAGTCAGGATGGTACGTCCCTGCAATAAGACAAACCGGGATAATGTTTACCACGTCCGGTTTTGGAATGTTATCCACGTTGCTGAATACCGGTTGTAAATGTTGCGGAAGAATATTATAAGTTTCGAAAATGGTGCTGCAGTGTTCTGCTTTCAACAGTTAATCTGACTGAAAAAACTGTACGCATTTTCGTTCTGGGCGAACTGTTTTTTGATATATCGGTTGGTATTCTTCTAATTCATGTACCAACTGGTAAGATGAGTTACACCTACCAGCTGCATTCTTGGTCCAAAAATGCATTTTAGCTGTAAGACGTCAATATCGAATGTCAATGTCTTACCAGTCTACGCGGTGTCACATTCCAGAATATTTTACTTTTCATCGCCACGTCTGTAGGAACGTCAGCTCCTCGCGATGCTAAACTGCATGTTGCTCAATAGTGTGTGTGGGTGTGGGTGTGTGTCAACAGACGTGATACAACTCGCTCAATACAGCTTTCAGAGGCGTGTTTTGTGAAAATATCAGTGAAATTTGTGATTTTATCAAAGGCAGGAATCTTACTGCTGAGATGTGTGGATGTCAGCTTCTGAAGAGGAACACTCTTTTTTGAGTTACTTAGCCAAAATCTATAAGCGAGCGAGAAAAATTCTATTTAATTCCTAAATTAATTCGAGATGCTGAGATCAGACCTCGATATTCCGCAAAAAACCGTAAAATGTAAATAAAGTCCCATGCATACAAAAGCTGCGAGAATTTCTAAACATCTTTAATGTGTTCCATGTCCGTGCACTATAGTATACAAAAACACTAATCACCAACAAATGCACAAAGAGAGTTTTATCATCAATTGTAACACACTCCTACATGTTTCGACCCTGCTGGGTCATCTTCAGGGAGAACTTTTCGTTATCGTTACACTAAGGTTGCACTTTACAGTTGAGTGAGAATGTGCTGTTGACTGTGTACTGGAGGCGTGAACTCTCTGCGGTCCGGGCCTGCAGGCCGGGACCGCAGACAGGTCATTTCTCCAAAAACAATGCAGTACACAGTCAACAGCACATTCTCACTCAACTGTAAAGTGCAACCTTAGGGTAACGGTAACAAGAAAGTTCTCCCTGAAGATGACCCAGCAGGGTCGAAACATGTAGAAGTGCGTTACGATTGATGATAAAACTCTCTTTGTGCATTTGTTGGTGATTAGTGTTTTTGTTCTAAACATCTGCTCTTATTGCAAGCCCTTTTATTGGATTTTTTGAATTTGGGAAGTAAAAGCGGGATGTGTGCTATTGTCTTTACGTCTGATGGCTACGTATCGTCGATAAACTAACTAAAAAAGGTAAAGTTGTCACTGTCCACGCCATGAAGGCATATGGGGGGAGTAGAAGTATAACTCCACTCATGCTTAACTTTCGCACTAAATTGAAGGAAGTTTTCAATTTCACGTCCCAGAATATTTATTTCGGGAAATAATTCAGGTACCCACTGAATGATAACTAATTACATAATTCCTCTCAAATTTATTGCTGCGGGAGTTTAAAGTATTCCTGGTACGAGAAGAATATTTAGTGATATTAAATTTCAAAGACATCAATGTCAGTAGTTGGAAGGCTAGATGTTCAGCACTTACTGATATTACCGTTTCTTTTAATTTATCATTAATGGAAACGATTCAGCTGTTAGAACTGGGAGTTGTGGTGGCAGCCATCATATTTGAAGAATGACCCCTGACCGAAATTATTGGGCCTATTTCTGTGGCGAAGCTGATCTCGACTTCAATTTATTTTGTCTTAGTTAAGTTCATGTCGTGAATATTTCGAGCTACATTGCTATCGATATTGAACTTCTGTTAATTGGTTTTCTGCCCAGGTCTGTTAAATCGCCTGTAAACTGAACAGGACATTAATCTTATCTAACAAGCAGATTGTGTTGAAAGTATACACCGGCAAATGGCAGGCATGAGAGTGGAAATGTTAAGAAATTTTTAAATATCGTCTGAAGACTGAATCAAGGTGATCGATTTTAAAAATGGGTCCAGTTACTATCTAAAACGTAGCACGCATGTTAATCAGCTGCTCATCTGGATTTGTCTGAAACAAAATGAGTCTCTTGCTAGACGATTCGTCAGTTATGATTTATCCACACACACACACACACACACACACACACACACACACACACACACACACACACACACACACACACACACACACACACACACACACACAAAAAGAGC
>BLKM01012988.1:191367-265025 GCA_013340265.1 Coptotermes formosanus | reverse complement strand
CACACACACACACACACACACACCAAGTTCGCTAACTGATCTTCATACCAAGTTGCATGTAGGAGCCCTTCACAGCATGAACGTTGCAGGTATTAATCAGCACGTAAGATACTATGAGACTGGTTTGCAAAGTGTTTCAAAATGTTATGTAAATACACAACTTGTAATAAGATTTTCATCATCAAGAATGGTCGCGAGCAAGACATGACTTGTCTCCGTAACTTTTCGTTTTGGCTTTAAAATATTTCATTAAAACATTCGTGAAAAAATTTAAAATGATCGGAACACAGTAGCTTTTTGTCATCACTGATTACATTATTTTATGTCGCGAAAACGTAAATAGAAATAAAGTCCCCGATTATGAGGAGACACAAAAAATTGCAGTGTTCCGACACCTGTTTGTTAGTAACGACTCGAGCCGTGCCATGGCTCAGGCGGTTAGCCGCCGACCTGTCGCCGCGGAGGCCCGGTTCGATCCCGGGTCAGTTCAGGTGGGATTTGTGGTGGATAAAATGGCACTGGGACAGGTTTCTTCCCGAGTACTTCAGGATTCCCCTGTCAATTTCTTTCCACCGTTGCTCCACTACACGGAAAAACCAAAATAAAGCTGGGTGTAATCATCTTCATGACAGGGTTGCAGAATAAACCTCAAGGCTGCGGTGCGCCCCTAGCATCTGCCGCGGTGCCCTTCACACATAGTAACGACTCAAAATTGTATTACAGAAGAAGTAAAGACCAGCTTAAATCTACGAAACGCATATTTGCCGTTCACCTCCGAACGTTGTGTTGTCGTGACTTACAGAAAGATAAGCATAAAGATTACAAGGCACAACATAATGTACGTCTCACATTGGTGTGGCGCCTGGTCTCTCACACCAAGCGCATAAGGCAAGTTTTAGGGTGAGTGATTGTCAGATGTGACGCCGTGTGGTCTGGTAGGAATTCAATAGCGTTTTGAAAACATGTTGCCTCAGATTTCGTGGTAGAAGACTGAACGGCGTTGCAACCCTAAAGATAAAAATTTAGTGACCACATGAAGATCTCAAATGTGGCAAAAACGGACAGTGTTTGAGATTCTGCGACTGAGAAAGTGTCTGGATCCAAGAGAGAGTAGGTATAAGACAAGAATTGAAAAGATTCATTAGACAGACGCATTGTAATTTATATTCTTTAGCAATATTTTTAGGGTTACGCATTGGAGGAGGATGACATGTACAAGGCATAAAGAACGGATAAGAACGATGAGAAAAAAATTCGTATAAAATTTTAATCGTACAAACCACAAGTAAAAAAATTACATGTTGGACGCAAGTCCAGATGGAAGACACTATAATGGCGCGTCCCACAGAATATTGCTCGAGAATTTGGTCTTGATTTTTCGGACGTGTGACAGGTCTGGTTTTGTATCTTGAGAGAAAGTTGATAAAGCTTTCATTTCAGCATAGAGCAAAAAAATTGTTTCAACCAGTTAAGTGACCATTAGTTTCAAAGAACATTGCATCTTACATCAATCTGCTATGCCGTAAACATTACAAAGCTGTTTCATTTCAGTCCCCACAGAGATATTAATGACTGCCATTGTTCAAGTAATAAACAAACCGACTTAACAGGTCAATTACATCAGCCTCGTTGAAAAACTGTAGTGGGAGAGCAGCTATGTACAGTAACGTATTACCGCGACGTAAATTGTCGTATGAAATGACGTACCGGTGGAGGGATATAAGTTATTATGTATGTTTAGAGTGGCGTGTATTAGACAAGTCTATTGAAACTGCAGTATGAATGTGCTAAGCAGCAACTTAACTGGGCCTGCAGTACATTACTGTACTATAAACTGTGTAGTTTATGGGTTTAACAAAAAGTTAGTGAAGAAACAATTCTCTACATTTCAAATTTTATGACTGTTGAGAAAATGCTGTAAATTTACAACGACTTCCGAATAAAACGCAGCGTAAATACACTAGTGCCGAAGAAAGGAAATGCAGCCGCCTTGCTTCCTCTCGTAACTGATGTGACCAGTGGATATATCTTATAGGAAGCAGCTTCTTTCGCACGCTGCGCGGTAGGCGTACAATGTCAAGTCATAGTTTCATCTTTACGTAGTGGGATAAATCTCCTAACGTGGTAATTTTGGCTCGCTTGCGAAGAAAATAAGGGAAAAATTCGCATGTTAGCTTCGCCGTCTCTTTTCATCTGCGTGTAAGAACTCCAGAACTGCTGAGTGTACTTTTTTTTAACTTGCTTTTGGGCAAAATTACTGAAACTTGACAGAAATTTCGATTTGTATTACAGTTGGAGAAAAATAACGGACGCTTTACACGAAACGTTACAAGGCTGCATTGGCTCATGTCGATAGTAAATTCGCTACGTAATGAAAACAGCGAAACAATTTTTAAACAAAAGTTGTAGGGAGGACTAACATACTTCCAACTTGGTTTCACACGTGTACCGCTTCTTGCACGTTGCCTAGAGAAGGTGGCCCGAGTAATGGGCGACTTGCTTGTAATGAGACCGAGTTCAGTTCGTGTCAGTAAAGGTTATGACCCCTGACATTAAAAACAATAGAGAGCTTCTAGTGATGTGGCAAAGGATTTTGTGTAACAGTTCTGGATGAATACCTGTGACAGAGTCCTCAAGGGTGCAGATTAACCTAAAGTAAGGTGCCTGTCACCCTGCTTCTGTCACGTGCCGTAGTAACATTAAGAAAAAGGAGTTTTAAGGTTGAAAATCCAAATTTGTCTAACAACTGACACAGGTGTTGCTAAGTTAATGATATTTACGTGTGTTGTGTTTACACATGTTCGCACGGAAAAATTATCAGTGTTCAACTAATTGAAATTTATTAACTTACACATTTATTCGCGGATTTGTTTTGAATGGATTTGGGTAATTTACAAATCCTGTATCAACTGCAGACACGTGATAAGTGTCTAAAGATATTGGAGCCTTATCACATTCGGTGTACACGAAGGGACTTGGAAGGAGTTAGTTATGCGGCGTCTCTCCAGATTCTATCCGGAATTCCTTTGACAGAATCAGGAAACTTACGGAGATACTTTGAATAATTACCGGTTCAGTTCGAGGCAATTCCTCCCACAAACGCACAAATATAAGTATTATTTAAGTGTGGGTTCTTCAGTGACAGTTCACTAGAAAACTGTCCAGATGTTTTTATGCGAACGCCTTAATTTGTATTGTTCTTAGGCCGTATTTTTAATCCCAGTGGCCGCGCGGTCTAAGACGTGAGGCCGTTCGCTTGCTGGGGTTGTGGATTCGGATCCCGCCGCGGGCATGGATGTCTGTCTCTTATGAGTGTTATATGTTGTCAGGTAGAGGTCTCTGCGTCGGCCTGATCACCCGTCCAGAGGAGTCCTACCGAGTGTGATGTGTGTCTGAGTGTGATCGTGAACCCTCGATAATGAGGAGGCCCTGGCCCACTAAGGGCTGTTGCACTATGGGAAAAAAATCAAGTAATAAAATTCGTACGGGTTCTATTGACTTATGTATCCAGAAGGACTTGGATGTTTATCGTATTCCGCCCGAAGTCCGATTCAACTGGGCCCTAAATACTGAACACTGTAGTTCCTATAACAAGACTGGCTTTTAAACGTAGCCAAAATTTCCCACTCGTAGGCCTGTGAAGCTCGCGCTGGCCGGACCACCAAGTTACTGCAAATGGAGCCTGACGCACCACACTCTGCGCCTCTTTGCAGCAGCTTCGCGCTTTGTGATTTTTTTTGTGGAAACGGCAGGTGCTGATTAAAACACGATAAGCAAGTGATCGCCAGAAAACATTAGCTTGGATTGTGATGTGCAGTTGATACGTGGAGCCATCTTTCTTGTAGACGTATAAAGAGAGAGTTATTATTTTGTTACGAGACCAACCCGATCCTACTTTGCAACGATCCGTTACAAAAACTCTTAATGTAACAAATTTCATGACTCCGATATCTGTCTTCTACACGCAGCACAGCCAGGACTACCTTATGTGGGCTACAGAGTATACAGGGGTGTACAGTTAATGACTACGGTGATTGTTTCGTAACAGTTGTTGGAAAATAAATTTTTAAGGGATATTTTCACACAAAAAGTCAGTAACGGCCAACTCTGTCATATCTCTGTATTTGGAGACTGAGCAACAAGTTTCGGCCTGTTATGGCCATCATGAGGCACCTCTACAAAAACGTGAACATTGGAACTCTACTTTTCAGAAAATATACAGAACTGTATATTTTAACCCATTGTGAAGCGGAAAGCCGCCCCCTTTCTGAAAAGTAGAGTTTCAGTGTTCGTGTTTTTGTAGAGGTGCCTGGTGATGGCCATAACAGGCCGAAACTTGTTGCTCAAATCTCCAAATAAAGAGATATAACAGAGTTGGCTGTGACTGATTTTTTTTGTGAAAATTGACATATACGCCAACGGGGATGTTGAACATTGTAAAAGTTTAAGGGCTAAGTTACAGCTACATGTGAAACCTTCGTGGGAAATACTTCTGGGACATCTTTAAGGGACCACGCCCCTTCATTATTTAAGGGACTACGCCCCTTCATTATTTAAGGGACCACGCCCCTTCATTATTTAAGGGACCACGCCCCTTCATTATTTGGGCGTAATCACAACAAACATGCTTATGATACGTGTGTTGTTGGCAGCTAAGTTTTGTTGCACGTACGGTATATATATATATATATATATATATATATATATATACAAATATTCGTTTTCTAGTCCCTCCCTCTCCTACCTACCTGTTCACAGCAGGTGTCGAGGTTGTTTATTTTCACTTTATCACACTCAGACACACACCACAGTCGGTAGGATTCCTCTGGACGAGGGATCGGCCCGTCGCAGAGACCTCTACCTGACAACACAAACACTGTACAAGACAAACATCCATGCCTCCGCGTTGGGATTCGAACCCACGATCCCAGCAAGCGCTCGGCCGCAGACCTACGCCTTAGACCGCGCGGCCATTGGGTTCGGCATATATAAGCTATCAAAATACTTTAGTGTTTGACCTAAGATGGAAAGCCATTTGAACTGCCTCAACTGTTCGTTAGTCTTGCCATATCAAAGAGGTGTCCTACAAAACAGCATCTAACTGCACCGTGTGAAAGTCCTATTTGAAAATTTCTTGGCAAAATAAACAGCATTCAGAGAGATCTGCGCTCTTCTGGGGTGTTATGCAACCTTGAATATTAAAGGATTATCACTCGAGGCTGCGTAACACCCCAGAAGAGTGCAGATCTCAGCAACATCGCAGCGGAAGCCTGAAATCAGAGTACTCAGAGAACCTGTAACAGACGCGGAGTTCATATTAACCATTTTGCAGTTAAGTGACTCACTATGTTAGCGGGGTTTGCCGGTTACAGTGGTTCACAATTTAAAATTGTCCATTCCTTGTACGTACGTACGTATGTACGTACGTGTTGTAACAACACGTATTACCTCCAGCTGGTACGCAATATTGCAGTGCAATGTAACAAACCTTTGTGTAATATTTTAACACGCGGCGTCATGTGGTATTTTAACAAGATTTTTTTAACGAACTCCTAACCAACTAGCCTTGTGTATTTATAAGTGTTCTGTGTGTCTGCCCTGAGGATGGTGTGATGTTACACCGAAACATGTCGCGAGTTTTATTTTTTTTAGTGGTGAAGGGCCCCGCAGCAGACGCTACGGACGCAATGCAGCCATGAGGCGTATTGTGCAACCCTGTGATGAAGATGAAGATGATGATTATTGTTTTGTCCTTTTTCCTAGTAATGGAGCACCGGTGGAATGATATTGACAGGGGAAAACCGAAGTACTCGGGGAAAAACCTGTCCCAGTGCCAATTTGTCCACCACAAATCCCACATAGACTGGCCCGGGATCCGAACCCGGGCCTCCGCGGTGGGCAGCTAACCGCCTGAGCCATGGCACGGCCCTGTCGCGAGTTTTATAGAGTTCCTTACATTGTACCTGAATATAGCGTACGAGTTTTATAGAGTTCCTTACATTGTACATGAATATAGCGTACGAGTTTTATAGAGTTCCTTACATTGTACCTGAATATAGCGTACGAGTTGGTGGCGATACATGTTGTTGTAATGGTTAACCGTGTTAGCGGGGCTTACACGGTTAAAATGAAAACTGCATTTCTGCTTGATTAGTGTTTGAAGACACACTTATGAAGCGATTCAGGTTTTTCTATTGCACAGATAAGTACAGAACCCTCCGTTTTTTAAGTGAGTGTTTTCAAACTCTGTTTCAGCCAATGGCGGAGCCTTCCCGTTAACTTGTTAACCTGGCTAAACATGGTTAACACGAACGCTCTGAGTCAGATCTGCAAATATCTGTACAGCTGGACGTCCGAGGGCGTATTGGAGATGTCGTGCACACACACGCAACGGCGGTACATTCTAATTATGTTTTGTAAATGGATACATAATTTCAAAGGACATGCGCACTCACATATATTGCCTGAGCAATGGGCATTTATTTCATATGTAGCAGACCGGTTTCCCCAGTCATCCTTCTGGATCTATAACACAGTTCAACAAGGTTTGGTAGCATAAAGGGGAACTAAACTCCGAAATTAATTCTGATATGTTGTTACAAATCTGAACGCAAACATTTTCCAGTACCTCATATTTTAAAGAACAATGTCATATTTCAGATGTGCCCTCTTCTGGGATATTACGCAGCGTAGAGTGACAATTCTGTACCGACGTTTCGGGACAACCTATCGGTTCCACATACAAGCGTCATAAAATATCCAAGGCACAGAAGGTCCCGAAACGTCGGTACAGAATTACGACTCTAGGCTGTGTAGTATCCTAGAAGAGCACAGATCTCTTCTACGTCGTGCCGGAAGCCTGAAGTTACGCTTTCACGTTTACGTTTAAACATAAGCGTAGCTTACATAACGTTAGATTGAGCTGGGCGATGTGGGCGATGTATCATTGAGCTGGGCGATGTGTGCGATGTGTCATTGAGCTGGGCGATGTGGGCGGTGTATCATTGAGCTGGGCGATGTGGGCGGTGTATCATTGAGCTGGGCGATGTGGACGGTGTATCATTGAACTGGGCGATGTGGGCGGTGCATCATTGAGCTGGGCGATGTGGACGATGCATCATTGAGCCTTGCGATGTGGGCGGTGCATCATATGAAAATATGCGAGTGGTCGTCTCTCTCAAGGAAGCTGGTCTCACTGAAATAGCGTAATTGCTTCAATCCGCGTAAACGGCATACCTTCACGCGCTGCATGCAAAGACGTTATAAGGTAACGTGATAACTGTGCGTATCACATATCCCCGTCATTTGTTTGATACATGTACTTGCGATACGTACTTACTTATACCGAGCTTATTTCTTGCAGGATGTCAAAAAATGTGTGAAATTGCAATGTAGATTGATAATGTCGTGTAATTTTATGGCCGTGCCTTATCTCAAGAGATCAGTTGCTCGCCTCTCACCGCGGAGTCAGGGTTTCGATCCCAGGGCAGTCCGTATGGGATTTGCGGTAGACAAAGTGGCACTAGGACAGATTTTCCTTGGCGTACTTCTGTTCCCCTTGTCCATTTCATTCTGCCTATGTTCCGTACTCATATTTCATTTATGTACGACCGACGCAATATAATCTTGGCAACTGATAGCGTCGTTAAACGTAATGCTTGTGTCCCTCTCTGTCACGTGACTTATTGTGCAGCGCCATGTGGCGTCTGCTTGAACTTCGATCGGAGCTCAAACCCCTATCCGACTGCTCGGCAGGCAGATGCTGCACGTACTGCATGGATGATAGATTACTTCCTTTCCTAGACCTGAATGTGGAGCCATTTGTCTGCTTGCAGTGTACCCTCAGTGCTGCTTATTCATAGTCTGTCTGCCCGCCATAGTCACAGATTTGCAAAGATCTCTCGAAGGGTGACCGTATTCTGTATTACTGAACGCTGGCTATTATTAGATGTGACTAATTAGTCACGCCGATCCCAGTGGCCGCGCAGTCTAAGGCGTAGATCCGCGGCCGAGCGCTTGCTGGGATCGTGGGTTCGAATCCCACCGTGGGCATGGATGTTTGTCTTGTACATTGTTTGTGTTGTCAGGTAGAGGTCTGTGCGAAGGGGCCGATCCCTCGTCCAGAGGAGTCTTACCACTGTGGTGTGTGTCTGAGTGTGATCAAGTGAAAATAAACAACCTCGACACCTACTGTGGGTGGGTAGAAGAGGGAAGGACTGTGACGACTGATTGGTCACGCGGAACCGTACATGACGTTGAGTTACTAGGACTCGTAGTTTTGTGTTCTAGCTACCGTGTTCGAGCACTGCTGAGAGTTTTGTGATCAGCTTCAGTTCTGCAGGGAAAATAAAGGAAGAGTACCGTAAAATAATTTTAATGTGTTCCATGTCCGTGCACTATATTATACAAAAACACTAATCACCAACAAATGCACAAAGAGAGTTTTATAATCAATCGTAACACACTCCTACATGTGGCCCGGACCGCAGAGAGTTCACGCCTCCAAAAACAACGCAGTACACAGTCAACAGCACATTCTCACTCAACTATAAAGTGCAACCTTAGTGTAACGGTAACAAAAAAGTTCTCCCTGAAGATGTCCCAGGAGGGTCGAAACATGTAGGAGTGTGTTACAATTGATGATACAACTCTCTTTGTGCATTTGTTGGTGATTAGTGTTTTTGTAAGAAGGTAATATTGGTATGATGAATGATCGTGAACTCATTTGACAGTTTTTATACAGGTCTGTGTGCGTACAGAAATGCTATTAGCAGTGAGGTTCCGATTTAATCGCAACCGTTGCCAATAATAGGCGCTGTCGAAAACAATAAATAAGACACAGGATTGCCTGTCAGTGAATGAGAATTAGCTTAGAGCGGACTCAGATTAATCATATGCTTAGAGTAACACAACTTCAAGAAATCGATTTTTTATATTTTATTCACAACGACATGTTTCGGCCTGTCTGCTGGCCGTCATGAGGCAGTTAATTTACATTTGCATAAAATGAATTGTTAGAGGCCTCTCCTGTACTCAACGACACGACATTTAAGTTTAGAGCAGACCTAAAGGCTGAAAGACCATCTATGCCCATTCACTCACTCACTCACTCACTCACTCACCCACCCACTCACTCACCCACCCACCCACTCACTCACTCACGCACCCACCCACTCACTCACTCACCCAACGACCCACTCACTCACCCACACACCCACCCACCCACCCACCCACCCAACCACTCACCCACCCACCCACTCACTCGCCCACCCACCCACCCACTCACTCACTCCCAGGCACTACAACCCATGCAGGGTCTTGGCCGACTCAAGAAGACGCCTCTAACCGTCTCTGTCCCTGGCCTTGATCCTCCAGTTCCTGACTCCGAACCTTTCAGCATCCCTCATCACTCCATCCATCCATCTGAGGTTTGGCCTTGCCGCTCGCCTTCTGCCTTCAAGATATTACTTGCTCCAGGTCTATATAATGATATAATGATAGGACGTTCCGAGTTCCTGTCCTCAAGCAGTGCCAGGGTCGTCTCCGTTTCTTCCGAGGCTCATTCTTTGGGTCTTCATAACAAGCGTTTGTACAGGGGCAGGTCGTTAGCGCGCTGCCCAACCCCCAACCTGCAGGACCAGAGTGCCTCTCTTAGTCTGGGCCATCACCTTCGACCTGCCCGCAGTAGCGAGCTACCGCCGGCATAGCTCTTTGGGTCCTCTGACCAATCAAGCCCCACTACTACGACAAAGTGGAGGCACTTTCAGTGGGACATCTATGCCCACGGGCCTGTTTAACCTTTTAAAGCCTAGCGGTAACTTTACATACCACCAGGTTTAACATTAGAAAATTCTATGTGGTGCCCACATTGCGTTTATGTGTTTTGTACGGATCTCAGAACAAACAGCAACTTTTGCCTTATAAAACATTAACAGACTAGTTTTTATAACCGAAGTGGAGAGTGTTTACAGCGCGGTACGCACTGAGTCCTTATATAAAACAGATACGCTTCGTCTTTAAAGGGTTAAGTCTTACCCGAGATACTGGATGTGATTCTATATGACTGACGTGAAATGAATGAGTTATTGAAAGAGATGTTTAGAAATTGTGGCCGTCTGGGCTATGATACGATGTGGTGATCTGGTGGATGGGTGCCAAAGTTTCGAAGGAATGTACTCTGTCGGTATTCGGACTTGAAGACGGATGTAAGATGTTTCTCTGAAACGTTAACTACCCGAGGCGTGACACAGAATGCTAGTATGAATCTTCAGCTCTGTAAAAACCGTATACCTTAAAAATGCTTGGAAAAACTTTAACACGACCTGCGTTACTTGTATGCCAGTAAGTGTTACTTTTAGGTCAGTATCACTTTTTCTCTTAGAAACAATGTTTCGGAAACTGGAATTCTTTCAGTATTCAGTCATGCTTGGCAGCGTGAAATATATTCGAAGGGACAGCTGATAATCGCTGGTTCACTCTTGAAAAATTTAACCAGATATATCTGATTATCAGTCAGGTTTTGCGTGCAAAAAACAGTGTAGATTATTCACGAAAAACAAGAAACTGTTCATTAAGCTGCTTTGAAAGAATTCGTAAACCTTAGTGAAAGTCGTTAGCTGTTGATCGATTTTCAAATTTACTTTATTTGGTCTTCGTGGAGTTTCTCTTGTTACAGAATTTCGAAAGTATGATTTCTACGCTGCGTAGATTATATTTATTATATTACTTGAACCCGAGATAGGGACAGGTGGCGGGCTCTTGTGAATGCGGTAATGAACCTCCGAGTTCCATAAAATGCGGGGAATTTCTTGACTAGCTGAGAAACTGTTAGCTTCTCAAGGGGGACTCTGCTCCATGGAGTTACTTGAACCCGAAGGCTCAAATCTTCTGTGATGTTACACTGTGTCGTTGTGTTTGTAGTTGGGGGCGTTTCGATAGATCGTAGTGCTGTAGTCTTCAGGGCCAAGGCGTCCAAGGATAAATTTAACCGGGCCACCCACATAGTCCTTCTCACACCAGCGTCCATACCTGTGTCATACACGCAGATATCCCGTCGCGGCTGTTTCTTCTTACACCGCTTGACTGTGAAGATGAAACAAAGACTATCCGTCAAAGTATCGGGTACTGTGACCCTAAAGACGTATCCTGTCATCCGGAAGGACTGACTCTTCAGCAGTATCGCTGTGGGATCCTCAAACCTCGCATTGCTTTAACCCTTTAAAGACGAAAATGAACCTGAATTGTGTTAGAGATTCAGTGCGTACCGCGCAGTAGACACACTCCGTCTTGGTTATAAAAACCAGTCAGTTAGTGCTGTATAGGGAAATAATCGCTGTTTGTTCTGAGGTCCACACAAAACACATAAACACACTGTGTGGGCAGAACGTAGAATTGCTGCATGTTAAACTGGCGGTACGTACAGTGACCGCTGGGCTTTAGAGGGGATAGTTAGAGACTCAGTCCGTACCGCGCAGTAAACACACTCCGTCTCGGTTATAAAAACCAGTCAGTTAGTGCTGTATAGGGAAATAATCGCTGTTTGTTCTGAGATCCACACAAAACACATAAACACACTGTGTGGGCAGAACGTAGAATTGCTGCATGTTAAACTGGCGGTACGTACAGTGACCGCTGGGCTTTAGAGGGGATAGTTAGAGACTCAGTCCGTACCGCGCAGTAAACACACTCCGTCTCGGTTATAAAAACCAGTCAGTTAATGCTGTATAGGGAAATAATCGCTGTTTGTTCTGAGATCCACACAAAACACNTCAGTTAATGTTGTATAGGGAAATAATCGCTGTTTGTTCTGAGATCCACACAAAACACATAAACACACTGTGTGGGCAGAACGTAGAATTTGTGAATGTTAAACTGGCGGTAACCACTAGGCTCTAAAAGGTTAAGTTGGTAGCCTGTCGCGTGCCTTGCTCTGACACCCCTGGAAAGATGACGGATGCACGGGGGGGGGGGGGGGAGGTTCACGCTCACTGAAGCGTCTGATGGTTTTAATTGCCCGGGCATTGGAGCGGCTTCTTGCTCCATTGCTTCCTTCCCGCCCCCAGGCCCCTCCTTTATCTCACGACACAGATCTCGAATTATTGTTTTTTTTATTGTTGCTGTTTTGGTTATTGTTGTTGTTGTTGTTGTTGTTGTTATTTGTTGTTAGCCCTGTCTCTAGCTCTTATGCGCATAGTCTTTTTAAACAGCCTATGTGTCCAGCTGTTAAATGGTAGCGAGGCATTCACCTGCACTCTTGCATATGTTACTGAATTGAAAACTATGTTTCCATTTAAAAAAAGTCGTTAAGTACAAGTAACTGTATAACGTCAAATGACAAAGCGTTTGTGATGAACGTAAGGAAGCTTCTGACAGGCTAGTAAGGCAACCCTCGCCTGAAGAGACTGTGGAAAGCCAAGCGACCCTCAGCCATTTTGACGTGCCACCAATCGATATTCGATATAGGGGATTCCCAGTACCTGAACAATGGCTGCACAAGTGCTTTGGTTTATGTAACTGTTGTAAAGGAACTGGGTAATTCATATCATAAAAGCAAATTAAAACTTTGTTAAACTAAAATATATCTACACGTTTATGTGTTTCTCAACAATACTAGAAACAAACTCCTGGTTTCATCAGCCACTCCATCAGCCACTCCATCACGTGTCCTTCGAACAATTAGGCTCATGTTCTTTACCAGCCGATCCCAGCGGTCGCGCGGTCTAAGGCGTGGGTCTGCGGCCGCTCGCTTGCTGGGATTGCGGGTTCGAATCCCACGGGGGCATGGGTGTCTGTCTCTTGTGACTGTTGTGTGTTGTCAGGTAGAGGTCTCTGCGACGCGCCGATCACTCGTCCAGAGGAGTCCTACCTACTGTAGTGTGTGAGTGTGATCATGAAGCCTCGATAATGAGGAGGCCCTGGCCCACTGGGGCTGTTGCGCCATTGAGGAAAAAAAATATTTTTTATTAATTCGTGACTTATTTAGCAGCACCTTTTTGTCTTTATTGGTTAGACAGTGTTGAATGGTAGGATAAATTTGTGTAACTAATTTGAAATAATGTGGAAGGAATCGATTGTGACCTATTTCCATAAGATATTAGCCCAGAACTTGTCTGAGGGAACAGAGCAAAATCGCGGAGACTCTCCCCTTCAGTCCAATAATCGAACCTGGTGCCGTCTGCGTACAAATTCGGTGTGCTGACTTGCCCAGCGCGATACTGGAGTGCTGTTGTACCAAGTCCAGCAACTTGTGGGTTGTATATTGACATACGCAATTTATAATGGTTAGTCGGTATAGGGCGTCGTTTGTCAAACACTAGAGTAGGTTCATACCTCATTTCTCTTCACGATTTTCTCTTTACATCTGCCAATGGTAACAGACGTAATTCTTGTTGTGAGTTGACCTGCTACAGAATACTGGAGAAAATCTGGGAAATCTTCCTTAGTGTGACTGTCACCGCGAGACAGACGTCTGCTGTTTGACATATCTGTATTAGACACGAGTCCATTTCTACTTCAACTCCTGTTGTTAATTTTATGGACTTGCTGCTTTCGGAACGATGCAATATTGCATAGGAAGTGGTTTGGGTAAGTGATAAGGATATATGTCCAGGAATCTGCGGCTTATGGCGTATCTTCAGAAACAGGTGGGGGGACGGTTGGAAGCAAAGTGGATTACAGTGCTCCTTCAGTAGGTACTTGCAGAGAGACGAGCGACTAGTTACTGGTTTCAAAACTTTGCTGCAGCTCTGTGTGTTAAAAAAAAATAGAAGATTGCGGACTTTAAATGTGAGGTTGTGTTGTGGTTAAATGGAACCGCCTCCCTCCCCATGCTCACAGCATATATATGTTTGCCAAAAACAAACAGAATTTAAAGTTCACTGCTCTATTTTATTTCTGTTTATTTCCTTATAACAAACGCTTTATCCTGCATGAGCATATGAGCTAAGACGGGTCTTTTAAAGCGTACAAGAATACAGCGCATGAGTATCGTCTGTTGTACTGTACAAGCAGGCTGTTTTGTCTGGTGGCCGAGACAGTGGTATAAACTTTCTACCCAGTGCGCAGGAGGTGTTTTCGTCCAGTCTAGTTTAAGAGTTAAGCTGTGTAACCATTCCGGTTGATGCCGAGAAAATGTTGCTAGCAAAAGTCCGATTACTTCGCATTTAGATTTACTTTTTAAGAACCTTCATATATCCGAACACAATTTTTATGACATTTGTACCACGTATATTGAGATGGCATGGCGGTTGTTTACACTATAAATATAGTATTGTTTTAACAAGGATGTCTCTGTCTACTTCGACACTTGTCCAGTTCTTTCCACATTCCACCATTGCAGCCTTCTGTACCCTCGAAAGATGCACTTTAACCTTTTAAAGCCTAGCGGTAACTTTACGTACCACCAGGTTTAACATTAAAAAATTCTACGTGGTGCCCACATTGCGTTTATGTGTTTTGTACGGATCTCAGAACAAACAGCAGCTTTTGCCTTATAAAACATTAAGAGACTGGTTTTTATTACCGAAGTGGAGAGTGTTTACAGCACGGCACGCACTGAGTCCTTATATAAAACAGATACGCTTCTTCTTTAAAGGGTTAAAGGGTTAATATTGCTATCATTCGTCTCTTCAGCATGGCCCCATTCAACCACAATACTGGATTCAATTTTTAGCTTTACATGCCTGTTAAATGTTGAACTATTAGTATGTTATTCAACCTAGGACCAATAAGGTAACAGTGTGTTGTTTGAAATGCAAGGCAAAAATTCTGCTGCTGTCACAAATACGGTAAGCCTGTTATACTCCTCAATCGGACAAGTCCCTTTATAAAAAGGAAAGTATTGATAGAATAATGTATATTGTAGTCGTTGCAATGGACTGGCATTTGGAGAGTCAATACAAAGGGACATAAAGACAGGTGGATGTCAAAGAACAATTGTATTTTAAACGCTGAAGTGAAGAAAAAGTATGTTTGTTCGTTTATATCTGATTCTGTTACTCGAGAGAGAACTGAAGCAGCTCAGAACTGAACTGAATCGCAGTTTTGAATTTGTCGGCTGCAGTGAGACTTCAACTGTCAGCATTCAGGAATGGCCTGTCAGTTAACTTTCACAATAACGCCAGCGTAGCGACCGTGCTGAAGTTGGGGTGTGAGCGATGCCACTGAGAATTAATGTATCTGGAATTTTTTTTGCTGCAGTGAATCCAAGAAGACGCAGTTGTGTGTCAGCATAAGTTCAGTACAATGCAAAGCACAACATGGCCACTCCAAATATGTACTGAGCTGCCGGTTTGAAGACAGTGAGTGACTGTTCTTTGAAGCTAGAAATGTGGAATTTTGTGCAGAGATATTCTATAAACATAGATACAAATTCTCCGCAGCGTGTGTGATAATTACAAACACGGAGACTGTGTCTGTCTGTCAAACTGAACGTGATGGGAATGTGTAATGGTAGCAGTCGTACAGATCAACGCATCGTAAATGACAGTACAGTACTAGTGAAGCTGATTATGTCTAGCAGACTGTCGAAACATGTCGTTTACATATTAATCTACAGCGTACATTTTGTAATGACAGTGGTTAAGTAATGTAATCACGGTACGTCACATATTCTACTGGTTGGTTGTCGTAAAGAAGTGACGAATACACTGTCGTAACATGAACAGACTATTAAGTGCCTGATTATATATATATATATATATATATATATACACACACACATATTAGAAGCTGAAATTCCGTTGCTTCTATATCCCAGCATAGCAAGCCGTGTTTTTAGTTACGGATACGCACGCTAGGCAGCACTGATAGCCGAAAACAATCGTCGTGATGCAGGTTTCTGGGTTTCTTCCAGTTTTCTTGTTACAGGGATTTGAAGTATCTAAAAATGATTCCTTTGAAGAATATTTGGACATAGTAATTACTGCTTATTAATTTGTTGTATTGTGTGTGTATTTCTGAAGAAGGAAGCAACGAAACTGAAATTCGTTATAACTTTCATGAAACGCGTCGGGCTGTGTGAGGTACTGTGTATTAAACTGGGTTTTCTTTCGCACAGTCAGCTGTTACACATTAATGCTTGAATGGAATTAGATCCAGTTTCTTTTACAAATACTGGTTTTACAGGGCCGTTTCTTGAAAACGTGTTCCAATGTATAATGTAATTAAGTCCTTGCATTGGGTGGAACTTCAGATAATTGCGAAAAAGCCACACATTGTATATGTATTTTAACCTTTTAAAGCCTAGCGGTAGCTTTACATAGACCAGGTTTAACATTAAAAAATTCTACGTGGTGTCCACATTGCGTTTATGTGTTTTGTACGGATCTCAGAACAAACAGCAACCTTTGCCTTATAAAACATTAAGAGATTGGCTTTTATAACCGAAGTGGAGAGTGTTTACAGCGCGGTACGCACTGAGTCCTTATATAAAACAGATAACGCTTCGTCTATAAAGGGGTAACTTAATTCTAATGCAGACATGTGATTTATTGTAGAACGACAAGGCACACATCAATTTTTAGTTTCACCCTATACAGTAATTCTTTACGTAGGCCTGTAAACTTATTCTACATGGGAACACCTTTTCAAATACAGCCCTGTACAACCAAAATTTATAAAATAAGTCATTCTTTATAAAGACGAATATGTAACCATTGACACTTCCAGGCTTGTATGTTGAATAATAATTGAGACCTGATGATGGCCTAATGGTTTTCGGCCGAAGCATATCATCTCTCTGAGGATGACATAGCAATAAACAGTTGTGTAAACGAAGATCTGTCTTAACGTGTGAACCTATTTAGGCCCGTCTAGATATCTGCAACGTTAGCCCCAAAAAGAACTTCTGAAGGCAGATACAGCCATGTCGCTGCTGCTGTGCGCAGGTCTGGCCATACGCACTGATATATCGCTTTCCCGGCAGCGTGTAGCTTTCATTTCCAGTTTAGGCCTGTATATTTTGTGGCATCAATATTCGAGGAATGAAGGTCGAAATGTGCGTCATAACATAGTACATAAAAATTAAGTAACACCCACTCAGAATGTTAATGGAATCTTATTAGACTTCATGTAAAACAAAACGGCAAGCTACATTTCTGCAAAATGTCGTGACCTTACGTGTTGTTTTCAGGAAGCCAAAGCCGCGCTGAGTTACTGCACGTGTAAGGCGCATTTAGCTGACTGTAATTAACGATGTGCATATGAAAGAACCTGCCTGCAGCCGCGAGACATTGGCGACCTCCAGTAAGAACACTGCGGTAAGTTCAGCCATCGTGTGATGATGCCCTTATAATTACAGAAGCTAAGCTGTTAGACAGTCGGAGACGGTGCGAGTTTTACACTTTTCTTCTTAGAGTGAGGTTACATGCAGTCTGTTAATTTCTTCACATGTGCGTATGAAGAACTGCGTAATTGCATGGTACAAAGTCGTCAGTGATTAGTTCAGAGCTATTTACTTGATCGACAGAATGTCATAATATTGAACCCTGCTGTTTATACCAATCATTCAAAAAGTTCGTCATTTTCCTTTTCCTATGCTAGTCACTTGTAAAGGGAATTCGTAATTTCACCCTCTGTAGAAAGCTTGACTCCACACTCAATAAAACGATTTCTGTGCTGACTTAAAACAGCTTTAGTCATAAAGCAGCAGAGGCGCACCCCGGGGGGGGGGGGGGGGGGCTGCCTGACTGCAGCCCTCCAAACCCCGCAAAACCGAAATTTAAATAACACAAATTTTGTAGGTATTATGGTATCAAAAGTTTTACATGATTTACCCCTCAGCCGAAATCAGCCACTGAAATCGGCTGATGAATAGTATGTTAGACTTTTGGGAAATAACGTAATAAAATTTAAAAAAAAAAGCAAGAAGACGGGACACTGCGATTGAGTAATGGAACATGTAGTTATATTCGTGTGTATATAAATGCAGTTGCAAACAGTGTTATGTTGTACTTACAGCATGATATATTACATAATTTTTAAAATCAAAGATAAATTATATATAGCATCAGGGTCACCCACGCCCCATTCCAGCAAAAAATCCTGGTTGCGCACCTATAAAGTGATGTTTAATTCTCAGACGTCTCAACGTTCGACGGTGCTGAACATCAAGTTAAGAATATCCTTGGATGTAACACCGTGTAGTTTGGTAAGTGGTTACTAACGCTTCGGAGAAAACTACTGCCTATGTTTTCTGGTTAGGAAAGTAAGCCGTGCATGATGAATGTAGGAAAGGGGAGACTTCAAGCAGGGCTCTGAGCTAACCAGCAGGAACCAAAAGGCCGGACGAGGACTGGTTTATTACAACAGGTGTCGCGTGGGGAGTCAATCTGTACTCAGCCGACTCATTGTTGAATATGTTTGTTCAAAAGCAGGTTCGCTTTTTTAAAATTGTGTTTATTATAAGTATAGTGCCGATCCCAGTGGCCGCGCGGCCTAAGGCGTGGGTCTCCGACCGAGCGCTTGCTGGGATCGTGGGTTCGAGTCCCACCGGGGGGCATGGATGTTTGTCTTGTAGAGTGTTTGTGTTGTCAGGTAGAGGTCTCTGCGACGGGCCGATCCCTCGTACAGAGGAGTCCTACCGACTGTGGTGTGTGTTTCTGAGTGTGATCAAGTGAAAATAAAAACCCTCCACACCTACTGTGAGTAGGTAGAAGAGGTAAGGACTGCGAATAAGTATAAATAAATTGAGTTATACCTGTCCTAAAATGATAGAGATTTAACTTAAAAGAAGCACGACGAATAGGTGGGTTTTTAGTTTACGTTGCGCTGTCCATCAAGTGTTATGTAAAGTAAGTAAGATGCGGCTGACGAGATTGCAAATTACGCATCTGTGACGTAATACGCAGACTTCACCAAGGTGTTCTGTACTTTCGAAGTGTCGTGCGGTTTCACGGTATACACGTAAATGTATTAAGCACGCCTTCCCTTGCTCCAGTTTTAACGAAAATGACAAATGCTGAACAGAACTAAATGCAGACTTTTGTTTTGAATTTCACCCAAGCGGTCAAAAAATGTGGAAGGTAACACGTGTGAATTTATTTACGGCTCCAAGCAAAGAAACTTTGCGCCAATTTTTACGAAGCTCAGAATGACTCGATAGATTTTTATGGATACGTCCTGTTTCAATTTTGTTCAAATTTGACAAAAATGTAAATAATATGACAAAATTTACATTTTCATCCTTAAGCAACGTATGCCTTTCACTGCATGGAATGTTCGACGAATATTTGAAGTGCTCAATGGCATGATGTTTAGATCTGGTGTACCGCAGTTCACCCCATTCGAACAAGAAATATGGGAAGTGCACTTAGAAATTTGTTGGCACCGTTTTGTAAAGCATCATTGTCACTTAGTTGAATTTCATGAAACTCACGCTGGCTAGACAACCTTTTATAAAGATCCGTTTTACCGATTTTCATAAAAACCCGACACGGTTAGTCGTGAATATTATGTCACAGCTTGACAGAAGGACGGACGGACATCTCGCTTTATTCTTTACCCCGTAAAGCACACCTAACAGGGAGAAATAATTACAAGTGAAATCTTAAAAGCTGTAAAGAAACTATTGTTTCCTAATAGAACTGCGTGTTCGATGTTTTCGTAATTTAACATTGTAATCTCTTCTTTTTTCAGGATATAAAGTTAGCGGTCTGTCTGTAACAGAAAAAAATTCGATTTGAATATTACACACGGTAAAGTGACAACGTTATGGAATGGAAAATTTTGTGTTGCGTTTTTGTAAATATTCAAATTTCACTTTCCAATACTAAAATTTTAAACGGACTTGGAAACGTCTGATTGCGTTCAAGCAGCATATTTCTCACAGTCATTGTTACTCATATTTCTGAGTCTTTTTCTTCGTCTCGTGGTCAACACATTTCGATCTTTCTTTCTGGCTTCTTTTTTTTTACCTCCATCTTTTGCGTGGTTCTGCTGGCTGTCTTCTTCGTACAGGGCGGTAATGCAGGTAGACCTTCGAGTGCACATGTTCCCCATCTGTTTAATGTATTCTCACCAGTTACGTTCTGTATATCATTATTGCAGTATCGTACTGAGCCCTGTTTGTATGTGCCTTTTTCAAGAAGATAGCACATTAAATTGTGAATTATGTAGTTGTACATGAGAACTAATTGCCCACATTGCGTTTATGTGTTTTGTACGGATCTCAGAACAAACAGCAACTTTTGCCTTATAAAACATTAAGAGACTGGTTTTTATAACCGAAGTGGAGAGTGTTTACAGCGCGGTACGCACTGAGTCCTTATATAAAACAGATACGCTTCTTCTTTAAAGGGTTAAACCAGCATTTTAACTTGTCTACATAAAATTACTTCCATGATTGCTCTGCATTTAGTTTTTCTAGTTTAGTTGGTATTGGTTTTCACGTACATAAATACAGGAGTGCAGGCAACAGGAGGAGAAACGCAGAGGTCTTTCACTCCTCCCATATGACAGTATAGAATGGGGTCACAACCACCTCACACCGACGATTAGGCGCGTACCAATTATTACTGCATAAATTCTGCTCTAACCAATAGCCTTTTAGTAGGCACACGCTGTGAACACGCCTACCGGAAGTAAACACATGTCTGCAATCGCTCCGTTTCTTCACATTAAAAGATAAAGACCAATAAATTACACAAGCAAAATGGCATGTTATGGAGCGTTAACCAATGCGGTCTGTTCGTGGCCATGCCATTAACATAGACACCCGTATCTTCAGTTGCGACACCTGCAATTACATGTAACCCGAAGCGTTGGGCGGACCAACAAACACCTTCCAGAGCGTTCGTGGTGGGAAATTGTACGGTTTTAAGTAGCGTTGATAAATTGCGTTTCAGCGACTGACAGCGACTTGTATCGCTGCAGTTCTTTGCGATAAGTGTGGCTTATAAAAATTACAGTTCTTCAAAATATGGAACTATGAACTTGAGTAACGTTATGCAGTAGCAGGTCACCTAGAAATTTGCGTTCAGGCGTAAAACTAGCTTCTCTGATATAGCAAGATGGAAATTTTCCGTGTTCAGCAATATCCCGATTTTCATTGTGGCAAAGGTAAAGTTAAAGGTAAAGCAATCCCATTGCAGGCCTGGACAAGTCCTTAGGGTTCAAGGAGGTTGAGGCTCCCAGATTTCTAGACAGTTGGCACATGAAGGTGGCAGGTTGTCAGCCCTGCGCACCGGCCGCCTTTACCCCCTAGGAAATATTCCTGGTACTCATTTCTGTTAGAGGCCGAGTCGACCCCATGGCCATAGTGCGGCCGGAAGGATTATGTCAATGAAAAATTCCAATGACACCATCGGGAATCGAACCCGCGACCTTCCGGCTTGTAGCGCAGTGCCTCAAGCAACTGCGCCACCGCGTGCCCCCTTTCATTGTGGTGGGTTCATTATTTTTCTTCTCTCAGCAGAGATTTACTTCAGTTCACATTAGCGGAAGCAGCACGCACCAGTAGCTTTGAGAATTAGCTAGTTAGAATGCCTAGAGTCTTTGTTTGCACTTTTATAATACAGTACTATGAAATACAATAAATACCTAATGGAGATCAAACATTCATTCGGCATTTCATTTTAAACATTTAGTTAGACTGAATAGATTAGCTATATCGATGCTTGCAGAGTGCAACACAGCCTTTTCTTCCATCTAAACACAGAGACAGTTTCTGCCCTAGAGACGAATTATACATCTCTACGTGTTTTTATGTAATGAACTTCTGCCAGCGAAAATTGCGTAGTAAAGCTGCAGAAAACTTTACACCTGATACTAGTAATTGAAATGTATGCAAGATTAACCCTTTAAAGACGAAGCGTATCTGTTTTGTATAAGGACTCAGTGCGTACCGCGCTGTAAACACTCTCCACTTCGGTTATAAAAACCAGTCTCTTAATGTTTTATAAGGCAAAAGTTGCTGTTTGTTCTGAGATCCGTACAAAACACATGAACGCAATGTGGGCACCACGTAGAATTTTCTAATATTAAACCTGGTCGTATGTAAAGTTACCGCTAGGCTTTAAGAGGTTAATGAAATTTGTGTCCACGTTCAGCGCCACTTTCCTACCCACTGCAGCCAACCTTCCCTGTTTGAGACACAGTGGCAGCAATGACTGTACAGTCTATAGATCTACAGCTGTTTGCGTTCTCGATGTAGAACTGCAATTTGTATTCCTTTAGAGAGGAATTCAGGTAGTCGGTTGGACTGACTAAATGTGCGTGTGTTGTTTGTGCTTAGATGTTAAAGGTTAGATGGGATAAATAAGTGCTTGTTACAAACAGATATTTCAAAAGATCCGCTGCTGGGGGCGAGACAAGCGCGGAGTTTGGCGCTCTGGTGACAGACGGTTGAGTGCAGTTACCTGTCGCTCTAATCGGCCGTTAAAGGCGCGTTCTGCGACGTTATGGGTGTAAGGTAATGAAATTTGCTGCAAACTAATCATACACAACGTGGCACCTTTCCTGTACGTGCAAATACGTACAGTGTTATAAGTGCTCCCCGCAACACCGTAGTGTTCACACTGCAACGTAGCGTAACAGTTCACAGCCACATACAGTCGAACTCGCTTGTAACGCTGTGAAAGGGACTGGATATTTTGTGTCGTTATAAGCGGGTAGTATAACGTTATGGTAAACGGTGAGGAATTACACCACATAAGTTCTCGACAATGCTATAACAACACCATATCACTAACATTCTGCAGCACTGTGTACAGGTGACGAATGGGGCACGCGGTTGCGCAATTGGTTCAGGCACTGCGCTACACGCCGAAAGGTCGCGGGTTCGATTCCCAACGGGGCATTTGGAATTTTTCATTGACTTAATCTTTCCGGCCGCACTTATGGCCCTGGGGTTGACTCATCCTGTAACAGAAATGAGTACCAGGGATATTTCCTGGGGGTGGGGGGGGGGGGTAAAGGTGGCCGTAGAGTAGGTCTGACAACCTTACCACCTTCATGTGCCACTTGTGTGGAAATCTGGGCGCCTCGACCTCCTGGAACCCTCAGGACCTGTCCGGGCCTGCACAGGGATTGCTTTTTACACGTGTGTTTCGTCGCCTGCATTATCATATTTCGCAACAGTTGTTTGCAGTGAGGGTACAGCAATTCTAGCGAAGGGCAGGTAAAGTGACTATCTGAATTTGTTGTAAACGTTTAGCAGCTACACGTCGCTACGAGATGGCAGTTGCCATTATTTTAATAATGAAATTTGTGTACATTTCAAAATCCCTCACGCTCTACGCAAATGTGACAGTATGCAATTACGTTTATTGTAATCTAATATTCATAAACAAATTTAAAAATGTCGGATCCACCCACATCTAGGTCCAATTGTAATGTTTTACCTTCCAGTCTGGTTTTTTATTGTATAAGTTGCCTTGTTCTGTCTTTGTGTCGTTGTTGCTAAAATAATGTAATAGATAAAAAATCTAATTAACAGAGTAAAAAATCTAATTAACAGAGTAAAAAATGGCAATTCCCGCGTTTCGTTTTGTAGATAAGATTTAAGGTTCTGAATATTTACTTTAAAACTCCGGTTCCTATCCATGGGAAGTGTCGCTTCGTGTACTGCGACAAAGAAGGAATTTACGTAGGCTGTATAAAAAAAATTAGACGTCTTTCCGTGCGAGTTAACGAAATGGTCACTTAAATTAGTGTAAGTGTATTACGCGTTCATGCTACCTAAATGTTTCAAAAGAAGACAAATAAGTACACATTCCTTTAGATTAAATTTATGATTCGAAAAATTACAAGGTCATTGCACTTTTTGCTTTAGTATGCAAATTACTCGTATAATTACTACTCGCTGAATTATTCTGAATGTTTCAAATTTTCGTAAACTTAGAGGCAGCATTAAACACAATGACGTAGAAAAACAGTAAAGGAAGAAGCTTAGTTGAGATGAAATTTGCTCGAATTTTTTATTGATCTGTGTCTTAAGATATCGGTGTCTCTAAGTGCTCTCATTTGCTAGTAAGGAGACTGGTCTAGAAGCAAATGCTGAGGAAACTGAGTACGTGGTCATGTCCCAAAGTCAGAATGCAGGACGAAATCACAACATAAAGATAGATAATAAATCCTTTGAAAGGGTGGAAGAATTCAAATATTTGGGAACAACCCTAACGAATCGAAACTCCATTCATGAAGAAATTAAGAGCAGATTGAAGGCAGGGAATGCTTGCTATCATTCGGTGCAGAATCTTTTGTCTTCCGGGTTGCTATCCAAAAACACAAAGATTAGGGTATACAGAACTTTAGTTTTACCTGTTGTTTTGTATGGGTGTGAAACTTGGTCCCTCACACTGAGGGAGGAACAAAGACTGAGGGTGTTGGAGAATAGGGTTCTGAGGAGGATATTTGGGCCTAAGAGGGACGAGGCGACAGGGGAGTGGAGAAGACTACATAACGAGGAACTTAATGACCTGTACTCATCACCAAATATTATTCGGGTAATCAAACCGAGAAGAACGAGATGGGCAGAGCATGTAGCACGTATGGGGGAAAAGAGAGGTGCATACAGGATTCTGGTGGGGAGACCTGAAGGAAAGCGACCACTTGGGAGACTCAGGCGTAGATGGTAGGATAATATTAAAATGGATATTCAAGAAGTGGGATGGGGGCATGGACTAGATTGAGCTGGCTCAGGATAGGGACAGGTGGCGGGCTGTTGTCAATGAGGTAATGAACCTCCGGGTTCCATAAAATGCGGGGAATTTCTTGACTAGCTGAGAAAATTTAGCTTCTCAAGAAGGCCTCTGCTCCATGTAGTGTTAGTTAGTTAGTTAGTTAGTTAGTTAGTTAGTTAGCTAGTTAGTTATAATTGCTCTCATTTTGTTCCATTTTGTACCATAAAAAATGAGAAATGTTTCCTTTGCGAGGTCTTGACTTTACCTGCGTTATTATTCTGCTTATGCCCCCTGCTTTGCACGTAATGGATTGGTTCTTTATTATCGGTTCCCTGCGTTTCCTGTGCGGTCCGCAATCAATTATTTTGACTGGTGTGTTACAGTATGCGAGCCACGCGTATGCGGAGTGACAGCTCGTTATTTTTAAACCAACACGTCTTACAAGAGCTTGACCGCCCCCGGTGCTGCGCCACTCGTCCAGTTATCCAGACCTCGGCACAAAGTAGGCACTGTGAACGTTCATCGCACCAATTGCGCCGTTAACAGACCTATACCGATTACCAAATTCTAGCTATTCCCGAAGACGAGCATACCAGGTCTTGCAGTCCCATGCAGTAATGCAGTCAAGCGGTGAAATTTAGTTCGGGAGTGAAGGATAGACAGTAATCAAAATGTTTAATGTGTTCCATGTCCGTGCACTATATTATACAAAAAACATTAAACACCAACAAATGCACAAAGAGTTTTTTCGTCAATTATAACACACTCCTACATGTTTCGACCCTGCTGGGTCATCTTCAGGTTGAGACTTTCCGTTGTCGTTACACTAGGTTGCACTATACAGTTGAGCGAGAATGTCCATTCAATAGGTGAAAGGAGCAATTTATCCACTTATTCAAAATATTGCAGGAATCTGCAAGTACAGATACATTTTGATTACTCCAAAAACATTAAACACCAACAAATGCACAAAGAGTTTTTTCGCCAATTATAACACAATCCTACATGTTTCGACACTGCTGGGTCATCTTCAGGGAGAAACTTTCCGTTGTCGTTACACTAGGTTGCACTATACAGTTGAGCGAGAATGTCCATTCAATAGGTGAAAGGAGTAATTTATCCACTTATTCAAAATATTGCAGGAATCTGCAAGTACAGATACATTTTGAATACTCCAAAAACACTAATCACCAAAAAATGCACAAAGAGAGTTTTATCATCAATCGTAACATACTCCTACGTGTTTCGACCCTGCTGGGTCATCTTCAGGAAGAACTTCCCGCGGTCCGGGCCTGGCCCGGACCGCGGAGAGTTCACGCCTCCAAAAACAACGCAGTACACAGTCAACAGCACATTCTCGCTCAATTGTATAGTGCAACCTAGTGTAACGACAACGGAAAGTTTCTCCCTGAAGATGACCCAGCAGTGTCGAAACATGTAGGATTGTGTTATAATTTGCGAAAAACTCTTTGTGCATTTGTTGGTGTTTAATGTTTTTGGAGTAATCAAAATGTATCTGTACTTGCAGATTCCTGCAATATTTTGAATAAGTGGATAAATTACTCCTGTCATCTATTGAATGGGCATGGGCGAAAGCTGAAAGGCAGACTGAAATATATACCGCTGGACCACTAATACCTGAGATTGCTGCTGAAAAGTTTTAAAGCTGTACATTTTCGGGTATGCATGAAGTACCGACGAAAACCCGCAAACTAATTAATTCTAGCTGATATAAGCAGGGTGTATATTATTGTATTTATTTATAAGCGGCGTCGTAGACCTAATTGTGGTAACTGTCGAGGCAACTAGTTGCGAAAGTTTACATACAATTTTCCGTGGAGAATTTTTCCATATGTAGACAAAATTATTGGAGATTTTCAGTATGAATTTCAACGTAACGGTCTACTGCTGATCTGATATTCCATATTCCTCAGATACTGAAACATACATGTGAATACAACGAGTCAATTTATCAGCTGTTTGCCCGTCTACGCTTAAATAAAGCCCATGATTCAGTTGGGAGGGAAGCTTTATGCAGCAGTGTCTTTGATTTTTAGATCCTTTGTCTGTGAAACTAGTTACTCTAATTTAAGTGCACAAAGATTTTTCAAAAAATTAGGTAAGAAGCACTTACATTTTTTTTGGACATCGATTTATGCATGGAACGTGGGCGGTAGGTGGTACACATCAGAACCCGGTGTAGTTACAATTGACGTTTAAGCATTTGTTCCATCATGGCACAAAGGCTTGTATCCCTGCATTGAAGAAGTCGGTGTCAAATGTCTGTAGCCAGGAGGTGACAGCTTGCTTTACTTCGACATCTGTTACAAATTTCGTTCCAGCCAAGTGCTTTGTATGGCGTCCAAAGGGATAGAAGCCCCTCTGACCTATACTGCCAACGGGAGTCATGGACTGGATACGGCGCTACTTGGGGGAGGTTATGAACCGGTCGCCCAATCGTTCCGATCTTTCGCCCAGAAATTTTGTTTAAGAAATAACGGTGTTGTTTTTATTGCTTTCTTGAAGCTATTTTGAAATATTTATAAATGCGTGTAAAATAGATATTTACAAGGCAACCCCCTCTTTTCCAAAGATAGGGAAACTAGGGGGGTGAAAATATCAAGAAGTACCAAAATTCTTTCCCAGAAACAGTCACGTAGAGAGTTTTTACTTGGTTTGTGAAGATGGAAATTAAAATAAGAGAAAGACCTGCTAATCCTTAGCCACTAGGCTTGTTCCGTACGCTTATGTTTGTAAACCCTGACCATAACACTTATCCCCGACAGTGACGAGAAGACAATGCGTGTTGGAATGCTTTCCTGACTAATACTGCCACTTCGAGACAAAATATGAAACAGCGCTCTTCCTGGCATATTTTTTAAAGCGAACTCCAGTTCTTCATGAGACGAAAGGTTGAGTTGCTGTACATGCAGACATTTTGTTTATCACTTTTCTTCACCTTTGTCGTGAAAAATTAAATGCTTAGAAACACAAGAATCACGTAAAAGTGTTTTCAGTTTTATTGCAGTCTCAAAAGTCAAGACAGGATACGTTGTTTGCAATGTAGGAGTGAGGTGAAAGTTTATTTGATGCGATTTGCTTTTAGAGTTAGTGATGTGAGGATTTGGGTTGGATTAACCCTTTAAAGACGAAGCGTGTCTGTTTTATATAAGGACTCAGTGCGTACCGCGCTGTAAACACTCTACACTTCGGTTATAAAAACCAGTCTCTTAATGCTTTATAAGGCAAAAGTTGCTGTTTGTTCTGAGATCCGTACAAAACACATAAACGCAATGTGGGCACCACGTAGAATTTTTTAATGTTAAACCTGGTGGTACGTAAAGTTAGCGCTAGGCTTTAAAAGGTTAATGTGGATCTGGACAGGGTCCAGAAATGGGGTCTTGCGATCATGGTCATGATGAACTGGCTAGTGACACGACCCGACCAGAAGAGCACACAGAAGTTGCTTTGTTGCTTGTGTTTCTAGCTAATACTGAGAGTACACAGTAAAAATGAAAGCAATACAAAATGGTCACGAACCTACATTAGGGAGTAAGTTTCAGTCGGTGTTACAAAATTTGTTTTCCGTAGGCCTATCACATGCTGTGCCCTCTGTATTTATCGTTTCGTTTCGCAGTCCTTCCCTCTTCTACCTACCTGTTCACAGCAGGTGTAGAGGGTTTTTATTTTCACTTCATCAGACTCAGACACACACACCACAGTCGGTAGGATTCCTCTGGACGAGGGATCGGCCCGTCTCAGAGACCTCTACCTGACAACACAAACACTGTACAAGACAAACATCCATGCTCCCGTTGGGATTCCAACCCACGATCCCAGCAAACGTTCGGCCGCAGACCTACGCCTTAGACCGCGCGGCCACTGGGACGGGCTGGTAGTTATGGACTGTCCCCAAATGCTTAACATGTAACTAGTCTAACTGTGGTGTTAAACATGTAAATGTTTGAGCAATGCGTTATTACGTGTGTGTGGGTTGGTTTACGCAAGAGCGCTTTAGGCTGCATATGTAACGTAATGCCGGTGATTTTTTTTTCTGAACTACTGTAAAAGGCGTAAAAATCCCAATCACACCAATGGATTCCGGGGCGGAGCGTGGAATAAGCGACGCCTTTAATCCACACCATCACGGTGATTATGTGTGAAACACTCCGTCTGAAATAGTAAGGTACATTACTGTGTTGCGCCATTGAACAAATACCTGTTTGTTTGTGTGCCAGAAGACTACAGTTTAATCAGTAAAGCATTCAAATTCATGCTTGTAGACGACTATTCAAGTAACATAGACAGTTGTAGGTATCTTAAAAATTTTCACTGTCATAATCACCTCAAAAATTAAGAAAGCCAGTAAATATTTCCATTTTATATTCCGTATACCATTATCCGACATAGTACTTCGCATCTGAAGAAAAGTTACACACATAACACTATGTATTCCATCTGACACGAACATGCTTCGATCAAGTCCGTCCTCATCAGGTGTTTATTTATACAAAAACTTACGTTTCTGTATAAAATAAACACCTGATGAGGACGGACTTGATCGAAGCATGTTTGTGTCAGATGGAATACGTAGTGTTATGTATGTCAGTCTGTATAAACAACGGGATTGATAGCGTCAAATTAAAGAAAAGTTGCTGTGATCTGTTGAATTGACAATAACAAGTTTAAAGTAAATGGAGTTAAATTTAAATTCTCTAAATTCCAGAAAGGCAAAGTGTGTACAAAACAGGCCCACATGCCGTGTAATACATACAGGCTGTTTTTATATCATAGACTGTATTTCAGATCTTCACTGGAACTTAAAATCACTGTGCTGCTTTAGAGGTTACACAGACACGCGTGTTAAATTTGTCTGTTGCTTTAAACACTGTACGTACATCGCGACACCGTGGACTGTGCACAGCCACGTGTATGGAGGGCAACCCTGAGTAACTGATTAAGAACTCGTGGGTATTTTTCTAATGCGGAAGGTCTTGGCAATACGTTTAGCACTTTGAAGACTGACGTTCAGTCAAATTATGCCTAACAACTCGGCTTCAACCTTACAGAGAACACAACTTGCTGCCATTAATACGAATAGCTTATTAGTGCTGCATAAGGAAATATTTGATATGTACTGTAAGGAGATGAAGAAATACAAATTCACAATATGGCAAAATGCAGAGTTTCTATTTTTAGAGAAGGTGGTACTTATATTTACCATTGGTCTTTAAACGGTGAAGAACGCTAAGCCGTGTTAACCTCTTAAAGCCTAGCGGTAACTTTACGTACCGCCAGGTTTAACATTAAAAAATTCTACGTGGTGCCCACATTGCGTTTATGTGTTTTGTACGGATCTCAGAACAAGCAGCAACTTTTGCCTTATAAAACATTAAGAGATTGGTTTTTATAACCGAGGTGGAGAGTGTTTACAGCGCGGTACGCACTGAGTCCTTATATAAAACATACGCTTCGTCTTTAACCTTCTAAAGCCTAGCGGTAACTTTACGTACCACCAGGTTTAACATTAAAAAATTCTACGTGGTGGCCACATTGCGTTTATGTGTTTTGTACGGATCTTAGAACAGACAGCAACTTTTGCCTTATAAAACATTAAGAGATTGGTTTTTATAACCGAGGTGGAGAGTGTTTACAGCGCGGTACGCACTGAGTCCTTATATAAAACATACGCTTCGTCTCTAACCTTCTAAAGCCTAGTGGTAACTTTACGTACCACCAGGTTTAACATTAAAAAATTCTACGTGGTGCCCACATTGCGTTTATGTGTTTTGTACGGATCTCAGAACAAACAGCAACTTTTGCCTTATAAAACATTAAGAGATCGGTGTTTATAACCGAGACGGAGTGTTTACTGCGCGGTACGAACTGGGTCCTTATGTATAAAACAGATACGCCTCGTCTTTAAGGGGTTAAAGTTGTTCGATGCTTGACAAGGAACCAGCTCGAAACAGCCGGATTCATGGGCAGAATTCAGAAAAAGCTTTAGGGACCTAATATTTGATTAATCAAAAAGGCACAGGTTTAGGCAACATAGAGTGGATTATACTGGCTCAGGATCGCGACCAGTGACATTATTTTCCATTCGCGGGTTGAACATACGTATTATGTACAGCCTATTACAAGAGCTAATGTTGTGTCCTTGAATAAGTGATGTAATACAAACAAATACATTTTTTCTAAATCCCTTCGTTTTTTAAACATTTTCTTGTTTAATGTTGGCGTAATTTTTCGTTTTCATACGTTGTTGCCATTATCTGAAGCCATGTTATTATTCGGATGCGTGATGAAGTTACAGAAACTTGACTTCAGATTTATAGACGCAAGTAACACAATCAATACAAACTTCACGTACATGCGTAACATAAATACACCCAACTTCGACTGAGGTGGGATTACAGTCTTAACATTTCTCTTTGCAACTTGCTTATTCTCTGTCTTCATCATTTTCCAATTCACGTTTCCATGATGCATTAATTCAAACGTCGAGCAGTACGATTTGTCGCACCCTCAGAATGTCTCGTATTATCTCACGCTCGCAGGTTCAAAACACTTCTTGCTGCCGGATAAAATTTGCATCAACATACTGTGTGTGTGTGTGTGTGTGTGTGTGTGTGTGTGTGTGTGTGTGTGTAGCATATATTGTAATAAGTAACCAAAGCACGCAGGGACAAATTCGAAAATTTGCACGCCGTGTACCGAAAAACTTTGTACTTATTCCTAAGCATAATGCATGCACATTTCAAAGATTTGCCTACTGTGACACTGGAAACTAAATTAAAGGAAGATAAGGTTAGCAGTCTGCAACAAAGATGGTGTCTTTCTTTCTTTCTTTCTTTCTTTCTTTCTTTCTTTCTTTCTTTCTTTCTTTCTTTCTTTCTTTCTTTCTTTCTTTCTTTCTTTCCTTCCTTCCTGTGGCGCTTCGTCCCTTATTCGATTCATGGCCTCCCCCTTACGAGGCTTCGCCATTACACTCAGACACACACCACAGCAGGTAGGACTCCTCTGGACGAGGGATCAGCCCGTCGCAGAGACCTCTACCTGACAACACACAACACAAGAGACAGACATCCATGTTCCCGGCAGGATTCGAACCCACAATCCCAGCAAGCGAACGGCTGCAGACCCACGTCTTAGACCGCGCGGCCACCGGGATTAGCGAATATATTATACATTGACGTACTTAACGAAGGATAACACAGTAGTCCTACTGTGTTATCCTTCGTTAAAGTACACGAAGTGTCTACATTTTAACTGTTTAACCATTTTACATCTTCCTACTGTACGCAAAGGTTGCCAGTTTGTTTTTTTTTGGGGCGGTGTTACTTTGATTTGATCCTCGGATGCGTTGGTACTTTTATACCCATCTACACGGCGTCATGTGGTAGGATACTCAAATCTTCGTCTACGTTGCCGTAAAAATGTCAAACTGCATGCTTTGTTGAACTGAGACATGTGCTTGACTTTTTCGATCGTCTCTTTATTTGTTAAAAAATACGTTTTTTACTGTGGCTGTGAGTTTGTCATTAGGGTAAAAGATGCATTAAAATACGAACTCCACCCTGCTTGGTCCATTAGATAGTGCTAATTATCCTTGGACAAGACTTTAGTTCTGGTCACTGTGTGTTAGACTTGTACGTGGCAAGGACAAACTACGAGAGATAATAGAGATTAACTTCTCAGAAGGTTAAAATTAATCACGTGTCCTTCGAAGAAACATGTAACACTATCAAGAAAATATATGAGGATATTAATATCTGTGTGAAATATGGAGGAGGTGAGGTGACAGGTTTTGTTGAACAAAACAGAGGAGTCAGGCAAGGCCGTAGTTTTGGACCTTATTTAATATTTTCACACATGACGTCATATCGTGTATTAATAAAGGTAATTTACATTGATCAGGAACACAGAAACTACAATTGCAGGATTGCTATTTGCATGTGATATAGCCATTTCATCTTTTAATATCAGTCGTTGCACAAAGCAACAAACCAAGTTGTAAAATACTGCAGATATTCTAACTTTTTTTAAGTGGTGAAGGGCCCCGCAGCAGACGCTACGGACGCACTGCAGCCATGAGGATTCTTGTGCAACGCTGTGATGAAGATGACGATGATGAGCATTATTATTTTTTGTCCTTTTCCTAGTAATGGAGCACCAGTGGAATGAAATTGACAGGGGAACACCGCAGGACTCGGGGAAAAACCTGTCCCAGTGCCACTTTGTCCACTACAAATCCCACATGGACTGACCCGGGATCGAACCCGAGCCTCCGCGGTGAGAGGCCGGCGGCTAACCGCCAGAGCCATGGCACGGCCTTGTTCTAACTTGAAACGTAACTTTAAAATGTCTGTAGTACTGATATTTAAGAAAGGAGGTGAATAAAAAACGGGATTGGTTGTAGATGACTGAACAATGTGAGTAACAAATGCAATAAATTATTTAGGTGTACAACCATAAAATAATGCAGGATGGATTAAACAGGACACCAGAATATTCACAAAAGGTAAGCACACTCTAACAGCTAGTGACAATACTAAAGACATCTGCTGGGCAAGTCAGCAATAAATTCAACTTAAGGATGAAGTATACATGAATTTGTATTTCTGTGTGCGGTTCCGTGTGTGCGTGTGTGCGCGCGTGATAAAGAATTTTTCAACGAACTTTTCAGTGGGACCCGCAGTGGGCTTTGATTATGTGCAACACTACTTGTTATGTTATAGAAACACTGCCTTTTGTAGTAAAGCCTTAAGGTTGCATATTTAAAAAAAAAATACTGCCAAGCAGGTACTGCAGAAATTTGTAGTGTACGTTGAACCGTGGGGGGGGGGGGGGGGCATAATTTTCTTGGAACGCCTGCAATAATCAAGATACGGCACGCTTGAGTTCTCTGGCAAGTGAGAGACCACTGTGTCACTGACAGCGTTTGATATTTTGCAAGACTGCAAATGAAATACGCACTGTCGCTTGACCCCTTATGGTAGCTGTACGTGATTACGACGCAGGGATGTACACTGCAGTGGTCAGAATGGTTCCGAGTTGTAACTGCCGATTAAAGGAAAGAAAAATCAATAAAGAAACAAATACTGTGGTTTTAGCCAGTATGGCTACAGCTGAATATTTTATTCCAAGTAAATATTGCGTCAGTTATTAAGTAGTCTTTTTCCGAAGAACTACACTAATGATGATTGTTAAATTTGTACCCACAGAGCTGAAATATTTGTGCGAAAACTCTTCACTGTCACCACTCTAGAGAGTGAAGAGTTTCTGGAATCTAGAGGTATCTAGAAGCAGCATGTACGACACGAGTCTACTGAAACAGAATATTTAAATCGACGATTATCCAAAACGTGATATCCTGTTAAGAAGTTCAGTGACTGCTTGTGTTGTTGTTATTGTGGTTACTGTCTGGTTGTGGAGAATGCTAGATATCTGAAGTTCCTAAATTTTCCTGAAACTACGAAAGTTTTAAGAATATTAAAAATTAAAGACATCTTGTTCTAATCTTGAATTATATAGAGACAAAACCACCGTCACATTTTAATGTTCACTGTGCAAGACTGAGGGAAACAAGGAAGGCTGTCAGAATAGTGTGTGCTCTGTTGTATACTCCATCCACCTATCTATCCATCCATTCATCCATGTACGGCTCTGTAACCCCTTCTGGGCTGTGGCCTGCCACAAAAGGCGCCTCCATTCTTCTCTATCCTCATCTCATCCCCTCCAACCTCGTATTCCTAGGATATGTAAAGCATTCCTCTGGACAACGTCTGTCCATCACGTTCTTGGTTTTCCTACTGATCTTGTGTTGTGGCATTTCCCATTAACAACCTTTTTTGTATTATTTGGCTTGCATAAGGTGACGCAGCAAATAAGTGTACCCAATTGTACCCTTTCTTGAAGGAGTTTAGAAGTCTGCACTGCTTGTATGTAGAAATTCAGCTGACTTTCAGTCTGTGGTGGGGGCCCTTGATTGAAAAACTGGCGTGTGGGTCTGAATATTAAAATGCCTGAGAATCCGCAGTGGAAGGAGTTGAAAGTACGTGCACATTTGTTTTAGACTGATCGAACCTTTAAATCTGAATTACATTTTCTTTCATCATACTGTTACGAAATGTTTTGTAGGCCAGTTTTTTAATTCCACACTCTGCCCTTATTACTTGTGCTCAGACGACTTGCAAAGTGAGCGCCTAAGGGACAGAGCAAGACAGTAAATGGAACAATAAATCTAATGTCAAGACACTGGAATGTAGGATAATTATCCTATCAATAAGTGTTGGAAAAGAATTCAGGGAGATATAAATGTGCACAAGCCTTCATGTAAAGTGCCCGTTATTCTTGTCAGATTTTAACGCTTTAAAGACGAAGCGTATCTGTTTTATATAAGTACTCAGTGCGTACCGCGCTGTAAACACTCCACTTCGGTTATAAAAACCAGTCTCTTAATATTTTATAAGGCAAAAGTTGCTGTTTGTTCTGAGATCCGTACAAAACACATAAACGCAATGTGGGCACTACGTAGAATTTTTTAATGTTAAACCTGTTGGTATGTAAAGTTACCGCTAGGCTTTAAAAGGTTAAGGAAACTTGACATTTTTGACGGATTTTCGAAAAGTCCTTAAATATTAAATTTTATGAAAATCCGTCCAGTGAGAGCCGAGTTGTTCCATGCGGACAGACAGACGTAACAAAGCTTATTGTCGCTTTTCGTAATTTTGCGAACGGGCCTGAAAGTGCATTCTATTCGTCAGATGTTGCCTTACAGAGGAGAGGTACTGGAAATGTTCGCTTTCGGCGTGTCACGTGCTTTATTTTCGGTTAATTTTTAATTTTCATACAAAAAATCAGTCAACAGCCAACTCTGTTATATCTCTTTATTTGGAGATTTGAGCAACAAGTTTCGGCCTGTTATGGCGATCATCAGGCACCTTTACAAAAACGTGAACACTGAAACTCTACTTTTCAAACAGAGGAAGGCCTTCCGCTTCACAGTGGGTTAAAATATACAGTTTTGTATATGTATAAAATAAAATAAGATAAAAATGAATGAAATAAAATATATATAAGATATATGCAGGTATAAAAGATGGAAGATAAATCCACAGTCGACCATAAGATGAAGACGTGTAAAATAAATATTTATCTTATTTTATTTTGTACATACACAAAACTGTATATTTTAACCCGCTGTGAAGCGGAAGGCCGTCCTCTTTTTGAAAATTAGAGTTTCGGTGTTCGTGTTTTTGTAAAGGAGCCTGATGATCGCCATAACAGGCCGAAACTTGTTGCTCAAATCTCCAAATAAAGAGATACAAACAGAGTTGGCTGTTGACAGATTTTGTGTGTGCAAATTAAAACATACGCCAACGGGAATGTTGAACATTAAAATTGTTAATTTTTAACTGTACAGATTTCACAGCCTCGAATTAGAAGATGATATGTGGACAGGAAGCTGGGCAAGACCTGGTGGAAAGTTGTCTTGCCTACTTTAACGTAGTATCCCACTACATTAATGGAAGGCTCAGAAAACAGTAGTGCAGATCTCATAATGAAAAATATTCGAACTTAGAATCGAACCCGAAACCTTCCTACCAACTGCATAGTGCCGGCGTGCTACACTGCAGTATTTCAAAGGATTTGATGCTACAGGTTTCAGCTGGCTTACTAGCACTACTGTATTTGTACTGATGGTGGTAGCCGGGTTCTCGCCTTGAATAAAACAGGCGGTAATGCCTGATCATTAGTATTTATTAAGCCGAGTGATTTCATCGGTGTTGTTTTCCGCTTTTCTGTAGATTGTCGTAATAAACGTTACGTATTTTCCGAATTTATATAGCCATTTTTAGCTCTTCCGTTCACTGCTTTCAGCAGACATACTGTGGTCCCCACTACACAAGTTCGCGCTAGCACGTGTTGTAATTGTCGAGAAAACAGACGTAAAACCTTAGTAGCTAGAGGGGTTGGTACCGAGACACAAGAACGTTTATTATTCCTCCCCTCCCCAATGGCGCAACAGCCCCTAGTGGGCCAGGGCCCCCTCATTATCGAGGCTTCGCGATTACACTCAGACACACGACACTCGGTAGAACTCCTCTGGACGAGTGATCAGCCCAATGCAGAGTCGTCTACCTGACAACACACAACTCTCACAAGAGACAGACATCTATGTCCCCGGCGGGATAGGAATCAACAGTCCCAGCAAGCGAACGGCCGCAGACCTTTATTAGTTAGAGTATGTCGTATCCATACTAGGAACTGCATCGTGACACACCTGGACGGATCATGGGTGAAAAATAGGCCGCGGAGATGAAGAGAATTAATTTTTTAAGGCGGAAAGCGTTATAGACCTGGGCATACTATTATCATCATATTATAAAAAGAATTTTGAGCAGAACACGTTACTTTTTATTTCTTAAGTGACGACATAAAATAAATTCATCGTCTTTTTCTAACACTCCATTTAATGGGCGTAAGTTTCTTCCCGAGTCACCGCTCGAATGATCGTACGTGTTTTTCTTCTTAAACATTGTCTTTTGCGGGTAGTGTTTGTACACAGTTTAATTATGACGGATACGTTTCGTAGCCCTTCCCTCTTCTACCTACGTGTTCACAGTAGGTGTCGAGGGTTCTTGTACTTTCATTTGATAACACTCAAACACACACCACAGTCGGTAGAACTCCTCTGGACGAGGGATCGGCCCGTCGCAGAGACCTCTACCTGACAACACAAACATTGTACGAGAGACAAACATCTATGCCCCCGGTGGGATTCGAACCCACGATCCCAGCAAGCGCTCGGCCGCATACCTACGCCTTAGACCGCGGGGCCACTGTGATAATTATGACGAATACGTTAGTGGACATTACCGTGACGATAGTAAATCCGTCCTTCCTTTTATTATCGCTACTTGTCTACGTAGATTGCTGTCTTATCTTTTATTTGGTACATCATCGCTAAACATCCAGGAATCTATAATCTGTAAGTCATGATGTTGTTATAAAGCGGTCACACAGTTGTCGTATTCACTCACTTCAGTTTTAAGAATTTGGCTACAGGGAAGGAAGTTCATGTTGCTAAGAAATGCGTGTAAAATTAATTACTATGCTTTATAACAATGTCAAGGAGACACTTTGAAGCAGATATTCATCGCCTGTCACAGTTGGCTGTTTCTTTGCCTCATGTGCAACAATTGGAGTCGACCTTCACACAAACGGGAGAATATTTTTAACAAATTAATAATAATTATCCCAGCAAAGTTACACTGTATTGTCAGACCTACATTTAATCTTATTATATAACGACACGTGACCTTCAGGACACAATCTGTTACGTCAGAACATTGAGAAGACTCAACATCAAACTGTACGCACGTCAAGGAGTTTTTAGAACACACGAATCTTTTGTCGGGCTTCAACAGACAACTTAAAGGAAGTATAGCTAAATTTTGTTGTGGAACTGGATCGATGGGGCCACAGCTTTTATTTTTTCAGAATTAATTTAACAGAGAGCTCTCGTGTCTTGAGATAATCCCGTACGTAAAGTAGAATGTCTACGTAATTATGAAATGTAACGTCAGGTGGGAAAATAATAAAACGAGGTAATTCCAGCGCGTGAAACCCGTTTCGGATCATCAGCCAGTTTCTACCAAAAACATAACCATACTCATAAATTTATGTATATGATTTTTGGGTTGATACGAAGGCAGGCAGTAAATTAAAAGACAGTGTCGTTGTAAAAATTTGAGATAGATTTTATGTGAAAAACGCGTTCGAACCAGAGTAACCGATATATGGATTATTGACTTTTGTTAGAATTTCCTCTTCCTCGAAACATTTAAACATCAAGTAATATCTCTAGATGGCCATAGCTCTATCAGCCGCTCGAAGTTTACAGTTTCAAACGTAGTAAGCCGAATTTAATGTACAAGTTTAAACCTCTTGTTATACTTCAGCAAGCAGACGATCAAGATAAAACATCCTGTTATGATAATAAGTTAGCCTACTTAATTTGTGTATTACAAGAACGAAAACAAAGTACAAAAGGAATAATTTAAAACTTCCACAGAACAACGATATTAGTAAGAAAGAGTTTTAACTGGCCGTCCATAAAATTGTGTTATATCGTGTGGCTTTATGCTTCCAATCTCTTGATATCTTGGCTTTCAAATTAATAATAATGTTAATGTGAGATTAAATGAGAGATATATTGTGGTAGCATTCTGTAAAACGTAGGCGTTTTTTTGTAACTCCGCCCAAACGTTTAAAAAGACGACTTCCTACACCAGTGTATTAGAGTAATATTTATATGGCACGTATTATCCAGCACTGAACTATACGTGCTACTAAAGTCAACTCACAAAGGTTCAAGATGAAAAATATAGCTTTGTTCATAAACTGCAACAATGCTACGCCCTTAGAGAAGGTTGTATAGAGAATGGCCCACGAAGCATCTGCTAAATTTCAAGTGATTTTTCGTTGGTTTGTTTTGATTGAATAATGTCACGTCAAGATGGGTCGCGATTAAGCCGTTAAGCAGTTATGCTTATCGGTTAAACTGCGACGTAACTTGTGTAAGTGGAGCTCTTTTGCATAAACGTTCAAATTTTTGTGTTGCTGAAATGAGCTGATTATTTGACTCTACATTCGGTTTATGACAAATTTTATAAAATGCCGGCTTCCTTAAATATAATCAATTTGGGGAAATATACATAAAAATACAGAAACAAAATGCGAATTGAGGCTGTAGCTTATTGTTGTGCCTTAGGTATCAATTACCGATTTGTGTGTTTATTTTCTTTGCCTACCTTGGTCTGCTTTAAAAATATTCTGTGTTTCTGCCAGAGCTTCGCCATGATTAGTCCATTTTCTTTATATAAAACAAAAACAGGGGACACGCGGTGGCGCAGTTGGTTGAGGCACTGCGCTACGAGCCGGAAGGTCCCGGGCTCGTTTTCCGATGGGGGTAAAGGCGGCCGGTGCGTAGGGCTGACAACCTTACCACCTTCATGTGACGATTGTCTTGAAATCTGGGAGCCTCGACCTCCTGGCACCCTTAGGATCTCCTGTAATGGGATTGCTTTAAAAAAAAATAAACTGTGATTTCAGGCTTCCGCCTCGTCGATGATGAGATCTGCACTCTTCTGTGTTGTTACGCAGCGTCGAGTGGTAATCCTTTACCGATGTCTGAGGACAACGTATCGGTCCCATCTTGAAGGGTCAAGAAGTCTGACCCTTCAAGATGGGACCGATAGGTTGTCCTGAAACGTCGGTAAAGGATTACCACTCGACGCCGCGTAACATCCCAGAAGAGCGCAAATCTTAACAAAAATAAAGTTCTATATTTGCTCTTTTTTCCGTTAATGGAAGCTGCATGCTAAGAAGAAACAACTTCTGGTACACACTGTATAGCACTAAACACGTGCAAAGTGTAATGGCGGAATGATTTGCATAAGACTCTAATCTTATTCTCTAGAATGGCTTCATAATTTTAACAGTGACATGCATGTTCCCCGAAATATCAAAATTTGAATATGCACCGAAGCATGGCTCACTGCACCCCATGTTTCCCTTACCGTCTTTCGACCACCCTTGGTTCCAGCTTTGGGTCGCCGACAACTGGCACAGGTTGTACCATAAAGTCAGGTATTCAAGTATTAAATTATTCAGTCTGCATGTCCAACGAAACGGTGCCGATGGAAGCCCGGACACCCGCCATCTCCTATGCTAGGCGGCCCCCCACCGAAAGCCGGGGGCACCCTGATATACTGGCAACAAGTGCAGTGGCTCACGGCCTCTGTACATCGTGGTGCTGCGTCTCGTATATTAGCTGTGGCTCTTACAAAAAGCCTGATTATAGGACAGAGAGTTTCAACTGTAATAACTTAACACTGTCTGAGCAGCAGACATATGCAGCTTTTGAACAAATTCCTCATTCTTCTTCAGCCACAACCGCCGACGACAAATCCCACGTAATGCCCGGAGCCATTACGCATTTTCACAACGTATTACCGTAAGATCCACTTAACCTTTTAAAGCCTAGCGGTAACTTTACGTACTACCCGGTTTAACATTAAAAAATTCTACGTGGTGCCCACATTGCGTTTATGTGTTTTGTACGGATCTCAGAACAAACAGCAACTTCTGCCTTATAAAACATTAAGAGATTGGTTTTTATAACCGAAATGGAGAGTGTTTACAGCGCGGTACGCACTGAGTCCTTATATAAAACAGACACGCGTCGTCTTTAAAGGCTGAATATTATTGCACCGACCCTTGCGATCGGGTGGGTATCACGTATCCTTCATTTATTAGAGGTCTGGTGTTCGAATCGCCGCCCGAAGACTGACTACCCTTAATTAAGTCTCTGGTGGTTGTCCTCCCTTCATACAAACAAATGACGGTGTAATACCTCAGATTAACTCAGGACCGCTTCCTGCTGCTGTCTTTCGTGTTCGTTATTCATTAATCATCCTATAATTCTACGATACGTAACCTGAACTTTTCAAAGATTTGTTACAAGAACCAGTAACAAAATGTTATTGCCCCCTCTAGTATACAGAGTGACGCATGAGTCACTTGACACTAGAAGCACCTTATTAGACATAGATTGTCAAGTGGTTTCTGCGCCACTCTGTATATTTGGTCACCCAAGAAGAGCCTTTCCATGGGGTTTCCAAAGTAAACTGAATCTCATAGATACCAGATGAAACGCATAAATTATGCAGCTGTTTCTAGCGTAATCAGTGTAAAGTTAACCCTTGTGCATGGTCTGAAGCCATGCAGGGGGTGGACACAGTCGGCGCCCTCATATATCTTCAGTACTAGAGATGAGGGGCAGGCTTATGCCCGGCGAGAGATGCTGCAGTACGCTGTGAATGCGAGGTTTGGTGACTCGGCCCGCAGATCTACGTGTGTTAGCGTGTGGTATCTAACAGTTCTGCTCATGACTTTCCTTTTTGGTGCCTTCAGTCTTGTTTTCCCATTAATGACAATAATAAACACAGGAACTAACGGAGATCTGCGCCATATATTCTTATGTTATTTTTCTTGTTTGAGTTAACTTTTGCATCAGTCGAACTGTTGCGGCGTGGTACGTGCTTCGGACTTCATTCAAGATCTGTGGTCCGAACTGTTTTCATTTTCGTTGCCTGTCCGAATATTTCTTTGCGAAAAATAGCAATTGCTTCGAAGGTGTTTCTACAGTGCCCCGAGTGTGCAAACGTTTATTGGTATACTTAACCTTTTAAAGACGAAACGTGTCTGTTTTATATAAGGACTCAGTGCGTACCGCGCTGTAAACACTCTCCACTTCAGTTATAAAAACCAACCTCCTAGTGTTTTATAAGGCAAAAGTCGCTGTTTATTCTGAGATCCGTACAAAACACATAAACGCAATGTGGGCACCACTTAGAATTTTTTAATGTTAAACCTGGTAGTATGTAAAGTTACCGCTAGGCTTTAAACGGTTAATATAAAGAGCCCAGGTTTCCCAGCGCCGTGTGATGTGTGAAGGAACATGTATGGGTGATGAGTGTTGACACATTACAAGGTACTGATATACCGGAATTTTACTTGGAAGGTGGAGAAACGCCGCCACGACACAGGATAGCCCTACACCCCACAGAAACAAAATGTTTGACATTGAAGATGAAGAACCCTGTCGAACAACGTTCCCTCTAATTTTTTTACAGCTGCGCGGACCTGCTACTGCTCTGAGCAGAAAGTTTTTACACGACCGGACGACTGCGCGGCACTTAAAAATTTTTTTTATGTGATCTGCACAGTTAGAAAATTCCAGCTGTGCGGCGACAATTCAGTGTGCGCGGGAGTACTTCAGTTACTGCGCGGCCGCGCACTCGCGCAGCTTACAGGGAACATTGCTCTCGAGTAGAATTCATCGCTCACCAGTGTCTTAAAGTAAAGCCAAATCACGATTGTAGTTCTGTTGCTGTGATACTGAGAAAATTCAAACTGATTGGTGCAATCTTCTACGCAGATACTCTGCTAGTATATGCCTGCAGCATACAAATTGTTCGAAATTCGACCTGCTCTTTGCTTTCCTTATGCTTTACTTCCTACAGGAACAATGATCGCCATTTTACTTCACGGTGGCTAATTATTTTTTCTTGTTCTTTTAGAATATAGAAACGTGTCATTAATTTTCTTTATGTTAATTGAAACTACTGCTTAAAACCAGCACAGAACCGCTAGTGTCTGCATACAGGTTGTCAGTTGCATCGATAAATGGCCTACAGCCTGAGTATAATTTGCATTGCAGCATGTTGCCTTTGATCATCTGCTAGAACTAGTGACAGATGACAGCAGTTTTATTCATAATATGTTGTCCTTATACATTTATTCCGCAGTAGCATTGCACACCTCGTAGAAATATGATGAATGTCTGCCATTTGCAGTAGACGTTTTTTTATCGTGGTTATTTTTTGACCCACACACCTTGCGCGCGTATGTGTGTACGTACATCATACGTTCACGTCAGAGTTCTTGCGTGCAGCTCTTATGTTTTCATGGATTACTTCCAGCTTGCAACTCGCCTATGTGATGAATTGCGGTAAGTCTACCAGGCGCTCCGGTTGAGAATTTGGTGACTGATTTCAACAGAAAGCGGAATTCAGTGTACACGCCATACGTTGCATTACGTGACACTAAATAATCAAAATATCTATTAGCCTTCTATAAAACCTGTGTTCTCTTTGTTTGCTTTCGTGTTCCATGAACTATGTGACACACGGGAGTATCACTTGTGAAAGAAATAGTATAGGGGAGCATGTGTTGTTTCGTACGGACGCACCATCATACGTGTGTACTTAAAATATGACGCTGTGATATTTTGTGGTTAATTTCATTAATTATTTTCAAGGAAGTCGTAAAGTTAACAAATTGAGACTAATCACCTTTCCCGTGTTTAGATGTCGGACGTAAATAAGAAGCCACGAAACGGTCTCCAGTTTTTCTGAAACTGGCTGCACTGGAAGGAAACCGACACTTTTGAAAATACAAAATTTTTATGGGCACTACAGTCAATAATCATGCATGTGTCTCATCAAAAATCAGTTCAGATGTAAATGTGAAAGAGTTTATCCTTCCCACATATTTACACGCTAAACATGAAGAGCTTTTATCGTGCTTCTGTGACAGTGATTCCAGAAGCTTTGAATGAGGAATTCGATATAAAAAAATTCTTTCTATCTACTGAGGTCAACTTGGTCATATTAAAGTGAGGCATTGCCTAAAGTGCAACTACGTTGTTAAGACGGATGTTCAATTTACGGGCGTGTGTATTTAAAAACGTCTTCAATAATGCGTTTTAATTGTATTCTAGCAGTTGGACTTTAGGTTAACACGGCGGTGATTTGGAGCACTATTTCTTTCTGCGGTGTTACGTCATGTAGTCCGGTAGATACATACTTCTCTACCGCATTACGCGGCAGTAATGTCACACTCGATAAGTCTACTGGCTAGTTAAGTATGGTGTCATTTCTTTCACAATGTCTTTTAGTATAAGAATATTTTTGTCGAAGCTTCTTCCCGCACTATTTCCGAATTTCCAATTTAAAATCACCCAAATATCCCATATTGTTTGCTTACCTCCGTTAGAATTTACAAGCATAAAAATAATGCAAACAAACCGTATTTTCACCTCACAACACTGAGTCCAACAAAATACACTAAACTGTTCCCAGGTATTTTATATTACAGTATCACGCCGTACACTGCTACATGTTTCGACCCTCTATATGATCACCATCAGGGAATCACATTAAAGCAACACTTCACAAACAGAACTAGCAATACATGTGCAAAATAAAAACACGTAAAGAGATCAACCAGTTAAAATGTAGGCGCTTGTTGTGCAATGGATCCTGGTATACAATGTTTTGGAAATTGCCTATTTATTGAAGGAAGGATGACGCCGTACCCACTGTAGTTACAGATACGGTTTCTTGCAGGGCTGTGCAGTCGGTACACAAAAGCTCCGACTCCGACTACTCGATTTTTAAAACTCCGACTCCGACTACTCGATTTTTAAAACTCCGACTCCGACTCCTTCATAAAAGCTCAATATGTATTAATAACGGTAAACCTATAACACATTTCATCACCACCACGTGAATAATCAGGCTGCTTTTTTTACTTATAACATATATTTAAATATAAGTCTACTGGTTACTGTAGCTATCAAGGCTCTGGGGTTGGAGTATCTAGTTAAGATTTTAGAAGGAGGTCGGAGTCGGTACATTTTTGCCGACTCCGACTCCGACTCCACAGCCCTGGTTTCTTGACCAGATCGATTAAAATATGCCCAGTACTGATAGTTGTTTTTCCGGTGTTCTGAGACATAAATTGCTCGGTGACCCGTGTAGCTTCACATTCTAAACACAGAGCGTCACGGTAGTCTACATCCAATGCGACATAAAATTGACAGTCAGTAAATGTCAACTTCTGTGCGCAGTCATACTACTATATAGGTCTGTGTAGCCTTCGCTTGTTATCGAAACGTCGTATAACTGCATTAGAAATAGCTCTGAATTCCAAAAAAGAAGACGGAAGTAAGAAGAGAGCGATAAATTATCAGCACTGAAGTGCTTCATCCCAACTTAAAGACAGAAAATTATGTTTCAGACGGATGTTTTATAGGGCTATAGACTGAGCGCCCGTTGTGTTGTGCCAGCCACATAGTAATCAGACACATCGCCGCATCGGCAAAACTTCAAAAGCATGTCGGTCGAACACTTAAAATTACGTCCCTATAAAATAAACAACTTTACTGAGAGGAAATATTATTATTAACAACTAAAAAAGTGTGGCACAATGAAAGCATTAGGTGTGATAGAGATCCATTGGTAGTGCCAACAGCTGATGCTTTTGTGTGGGCTGTTCGGTGGATTATATAAGTGCAGTTTTGATCGCACGTTTGCGGAGCGAACGGTTGTGTAACCAACGTTCCGACAGCACGAGACAGTGCCGTAATCATGTGGCCTTCATGATAAATAACTCATTTTCTGTCCTTAACGCTAACGCTTTTCGGAAAGTAGACTAGAAATACCTGGGAAGTTTTGAAATGTGGTGCTGAAGAAGAATGGAGAAGATCAGTTGGCCCGCTCTTGGGAGAAATGAAGAAGTATTACACAGAGTCAAGTAGGAGAGGAATATCGTACATACAGTAAACAGATGGAAGGCTAACTGAATTGGTCAGATGTTGCGTAAAAATTGCCTTCTAAAATATATTATTGAAGGAAAGTTAGATGGAAGGATAGAAATGGAGGTAAGACGAGGAAGAAGACGTAAGCAGCTACTGGATGACTTGAAGGAAGAGAGAGGTTATTGGAAATTGAAAGAGGAAGCACTGTATCGCACTCTGTGTTGAACTCGCTTTGGAAGAAGCTATTGACCTGTCGCAAGACAGACTGCTTGATGAATGAACGAAAACTAACGCTGATGCAAGTGTAACCTAACATCACATTCAGATGTTATGGTTACTTTTTCAGTGCAGAACCTACTCTTCTGTTTAATTACAGTCAAACCCGGTTATAACAACATCGGTTTATGCGGCATCTCGTCTATAGCGGCAGATACTCTCTGGTACTAATTAATTCCTCGCTGTAAACCATAAAGTTACACCCCTTTAACGTTTCGTAGTCCTTCCCTCTTCTACCTACTCACAGTAGGTGTCGAGGTTGTTTATTTTCACTTGGTCACACTCAGACACACACCACAGACGGTAAGACTCCTCTGAACGAGGGATCGGCCCGTCGCAGAGACCTCTACCCGACAACACAAACACTGTACAAGAGACAAACATCCATGCCCCCGGTGGGATTCGAACCCACGATCCCAGCAAGCGCTCGGCCGCAGACCGACGCCTTAAACCGCGCGGCCACTGGGATCGGCTACAGCCGTTTATAACGGCACAAAATATTCAGCCCCCGTCTCGACATAATAATCGACTTCGATTGTATGTTGAATGAAAGCCCCGAACATGGTTACGTAAGAGTGAGGTCAGAGAGTGAAGTGAAACCTGTGTGGGTCCCCACCTCAAGAAATATTTCTTCCTGTTGTTGTTGTTGTTATTATTATGTAAGTGTTACAAGTACAGAAAGAAATAAGAAAGGAAGAGACAGTTTTGGAAACTTCAGTGAGCCCAGCCTCGGAAATTCAGACGCATTATAGGATGGAGGACAATGTTTGGCTTCACGTTTGAACAAAATTACACGTATGAACTCGTTACGTTTCTCGGCAGCAATATGCAGAGTAACTCGCTTAATTCTTCCCTTGCAGGTCTGATGATAAAAAAATTTTTGCACGGTAACACTGGACATCCTGATGCATCCAGGTTGCATGTAATTCGTAAGTTTGCATCGGTGTTATAAATTCCTTTTTATAAATACACGAAAGTCTTATGGATCTTACTGCAATTGTGCTGTTCCGTTTATGTATGTGTTATTGTATTGTGGTGTCTGTACTGGTGTAACACTGCTGCCACCAGGTGAAAACCCAACTGCAGTAAGGAATAATAATAATAATAATAATAATAATAATAATAATAATAATAAACAAGAAAACTGTCTCAGAGCGGAGAGTTACTGGAAGCGGAAGTCGACTAGCTTTCCTGTGTTAAATCATTCTTGGGTACGAGACGCATAGCTGGAATATGAATATTGTAACATTAATTCTGACACGGTGTGATGTTACGCTGACGGGTCTGGACCCATGACTGAAGGCCTTCACGTGCTATTGTTAAGGACTATAGCTGTTAGTGGAGACGGCCTCCATCTGGGAGGAAAGACTTTGGTTGAATCGATTTCGAGGGACTTAACCTACAGAGGCTGTAATCGCATTGACTGCGGGCCCCTGTGCTTGTGAGGGCGATCAGTTCGCCTGAACGCCTCCATATTAGGTGACAGCGGTCCGTGCTGTGTCGTCAACTGCAGAGTTTGCGACTAAGGAAACTGTAAAATTTTTCAGTAAGGGTAACCTAAGCACTTAATCGTTGCATGGACTCCGTCACCTGCACTGGCCTGCTGACCATCGACTGCTCCATGCAGTCCGTGGTGTGCACAAGTGCCTTCCAAGTTTCGAACTGAGGGGTTCCCCGCGTCAGCTGACTTTAACCTTTTAAAGCCCAGCGGTAACTTTACGTACCACCAGGTTTAACATTAAAAAATTCTACGTGGTGCCCACATTGCGTTTATGTGTTTTGTACGGATCTCAGAACAAACAGCAACTTTTGCCTTATAAAACATTAAGAGACTGGTTTTTATAACCGAAGTGGAGAGTGTTTACAGCGCGGTACGCACTGAGTCCTTATATAAAACAGATACGCTACGTCTTTAAAGGGTTAATTTGTAACTGTCAGACATTCAGTTCTTTTTAACTGAGTCTTCTTCTTATTTCATGTACTGCAGTACACCCTCCAACACATCTTATGATTTCATTTCCTGTGCTGCACATATGTAGGTTAAAGCAAGAATTTACCCTGATGAAGGCAGTAATGGAGAGTATGCTTATGTATATTTAAACCACTCACCGTTTCCATTTATATATATATATTTTTTTTCAGTGGCGCAACAGCCCCCAGGGGGCCAGGGCCTCCTCATTATCGAGGCTTCACGATCACACTCAGACACACCACACTCGGTAGGACTCCTCTGGACCAGTGATCAGCCCGACCCAGAGACCTCTACCTGACAACACACAACACTCACAATAGACAGATATCCATGCCGCCGGTGGGATTCGAACCCACGATCCCAGCAATCGAGCGGCCGCAGACCCACGCCTTAGAGCGCGCGGCCACTGGGACCTGCCTCCATTTACATACAAACAGTAACTATTGTTGCAACCCAGTTACTGTTCAGTTCCCTACATACATTGTTGTTTCCTAATTAATGTTCCTGAAATATGAGCCATATTCTTTGACATTTTCACTGGAGCCCGGCCTACGTGTTTAAAAGTTCACACTAACAATTCCGCACCCCATGTTTCACGGCGTGCTCTATGTTCGCCATCGAAAATTTGGCAAAACGCTTGTTCTGAGACATTACCGAGAGATCCACCGAGCCTCCCCCACAGAATTCTTTATCAAGATGCAAATAGCTCGGTGTAACTACGTAACAAGTTCTGAAGTACACATTTTACCTGCAGTATAAATGTCACAGACAAATCTTCCTTAGTCGAATTGCTCTGTTAGTAGTTACAAAGAACTGCTTGCGAATTTCTGAGGGATCCTAACTGAAAGGTATGCAGTGAAGTCATCTAAATGTTCTGTGTGTTTTGTACGTCTGACCTTTAGCCCGTATTACAAGTGCCTTATAACGTGCACGATGCTGTCGTGTGTAGTGTAGAATACGAGTATTTACCTGTCATGTTGGCAGCACAGACTGGTCACTCTGTGCTACATTCGCTTTCAATGTGCCGTAATCTGTTTCACGTGCAGCTGTCTTACTGGTATTTAAATCTTTCATAATATTTTGTTTTGTCTAAAAATTACGTGAACAAGCCCAGTAAGTAATTCAGACAATCTCCTTGCACTTCTAAATGTGTTTAACTATTCGACCGGAAGTTCCATCCGTGGGTTAAAAGTTTTGCGTTCCAAACGAAGAACGGATCAACGATCGTGGATGAAGACGGTAATTAGGATTATATTATGCACTTCGCCTATTAACCTTTTAAAGCCTAGCGGTAACTTTACATACGACCAGGTTTAATATTAAAAAATTCTACGTGGTGCCTACATTGCGTTTATGTGTTTTGTACGGATCTCAGAACAAACAGCAACTTTTGCCTTATAAAGCATTACGAGATTGGTTTTCATAACCGAAGTGGAGAGTGTTTACAGCGCGGTACGCAGAGTCCTTATATAAAACAGATACACTTCGTCTTTAAAGGGTTAATATAGTTGATTATTGCCCTGCACGTTGGTTCAGACAGTAACATTTCTGACCTGCGGTTACGCGGTGGCGCAGTTGGTTGAGGCACTGCGCTACAACCCGGAAGTTCGCGGGTTCGAATCCGAATGGAGTCACTGGAATTTTCATTGACACTGTGGCGTTCAACTCAGCCTTTAACAGAAATGAGTACGAGTAATATTTCCTGGGGGGTAAAGGCGGCCGGTGCATAGGGCTGACAACCTTACCACCTTCATGTGCCGTTGTCTTGAAATATGGGAGGCTCAACCTCCTGCAAACCTCAGGGCCTGTCCAGGGTTTGCTTTAGCTTTACCTCTTACAGCAAGAAATATGCTGAAAGACCACAAGGTGTTTCCCTTACATTTCCTTATTACACAAACAATGTATTTCTGCGTCTTCCACAACCCCTGTCCCTCCCCGTGCCCATTTCATGTCCACATTGACATACTGCGCGCCACACTAGTGTAACATACTGCTTGAAATTTACCCACGTTTATAAGCTATTATTAAAATGGGAAGTTTTTAGTGGCACAAGGTGAACACATTGGTAGTGCCTAAAACTGTCTGTAAAAAACGAGAGACTGGACGGAAGTTTTATAAATTATGACGCAGAGGGAAGACTAAAAGCAACTCCGACTATTGGACGATCTTTCTTTTCTCTGGTTCTTGATATGTGACGGGCGTGCTGCATTACGTTTGTATTCACATACTTAGGGGCATCGTAACAGAACGGGCAGACACGCGTTACATAAGCGTGTTTCATAAAGAACACGGCTTTAAAATGCCAGGATGTAACAAGAAATATTATTTATATCCATTTATAATTTATTATTGTTGCTTTTCTTTTATAAGAAATAGAAGAAGGGAAGAATGGTCGCATTACAAAAAAAAAATAGTGCTTTCCCTATATGTCATAAATTCTACAATAGTTGATTCCGAGGTAACTGTTGGTCAGACGTAACTTAAAACAGCTGAATCGGTGAAAGGGTTTTGATCGTTACTGAGATGCAGTACTCACTGTATTCCAGGATTTATAGATGTTATCTAACCTCAGCTTATACATGTCCATTGTTCTTTAAATTTTCAGATTATTGCCTGTAAGTATTTCAAAAGCTCGCATTTTATAGGAGAGACCATTCTAACAAATGATGCTACCAAACAACAACCGATCCTATCGGCAGCAGTTGCAGTAAGAAGTACTGTTTAAGAATTATGTGAAGAACTGAAAATTGGATCTGGAAGTTATTAGGTCTGTATTATTTTCTGTTAATGACTTGGAGTGTAAATGTTTGTACTTGTTACTGCAATTATTTGTGGGTTACATGTCTCTTTAGTAATTCTGTTACAGCTGTGTAGTCCAACTGAGTGACTGGTTAGTCCGCCGTAGTCCTTAGGGTAAATATTCCGAGTGTGTCTGTGATGGTAACGAAGTGTTTGTAGCTGTCAGTTAATGTCTTTGGACAAGTAAAATGAGCTCCGAATTCAGTGGAGACTTTTTCGTTCTTAGTGATAATATGTTTACACTTTATGGACAGGTGATAAACACAGAATGACAGTTGACTCTCCCTGAACAAACGCGGTCTTAAATGTTTCAGATTTTCCATAATTTCCAGGGAGGTCAAAGAAGTACCAGAAATCGACAGGTTAAATCTGATGTCACAACAGCTCTGGTACACCAGGTGTCAACTGCGGGCACATATGTGTTTCAGAAAGTTTTCTTTATCATTCAGCCTAACTAACTAACTAACTAACTAACTAACTAACTAACTAACTAACTAACTAACTAACTAACTAACTAACCATGGACCAGAGGCCTTTTTGAGAAGCTAACAGTTCCTCAGCTAGTCAACAAATTCCGCGCATTTTATGGAACCCGGAGGTTCATTACCGCATTCACAAGAGCCCGCCACCTGTCCCTATCCGGAGCCAGCTCAATCCAGTCCATGCCCCAATCCCATTTCTTGAAGATCCATTTTAATATTATCCTCCCATCTACGGCTGGGTCTCCCATCTAGTCGCCTTCCCTCAAGTCTCCCCAACAAAATCCTGTATGCACCTCTCTTTCCCCATACGTGCTACATGCCCCGTCCATCTCATTCTTCTCGATTTGATTACCCGAATAATATTTAGTGAGGAATACAGGCCATTAAGTTCCTCTTTGTGTAGTCATCCAGCCTAACATGCTATACAATATGTGAGCGACTTCACGTTGCTGGATGATAATTTTTAATACACGAAGTGATAAATGTGTTAAGATGCCTGATGTTTTAAATACTGGCCTGTTACGTCCGTTCTGTGTTTTATATTTGTGTTATAAAGTGCAGAATCGTTTTACCACGACTTAAGTTTGACCTTCCTTTGTCACAACTGTGTCGTATTGTGTGATGATTGCAGCTTTGCTCAGCCCAGCGCCTTCTACTCATAATTTTCTCCTTGTAGTGAGGTACACTTATTTATTACCATAGTGATCACAGCAGTGTCTCGCATTTCTGTCACAGTGACCGTTACCGAGGGCGACATTTTACAGAATAACTTGAGCTTTTGCAGGTTTATATAATAAAATACTACTGCTTGGCACGTACGAATAAATTATAATTATTAACCTGCTTTAAAATATCTTTGAAAATCATGAAATGTGGCAGCCCATGAGATTCTCATATACACGTGTTTTCACAGTTCCTTAATTGCGGTTTATGTGCTTTAGCCCACGTGCAGCACTGCCGACTCGCTATATGCTGTTGTTAATTTCTTGGTCCAAATAATATGTACTGTCCCATTTTGTAATCTGCAGTTCAGTTTTGCCCGTATGTCTGTATTCTTCTAAATAACATATAAACGTTTTGAGCAACGTGTTTCGTAATTTTCCTGCGCGTACAAAAGAGGGCGGTCATACCCCCCCCCCCTCCCCCCGCATGCTTTAGTTTCGAAAAGTGTCGCACGCAGTTATCGAAGAAGAGTGAATATTTCTGCTGTGTGGTAATTCAAGTCATTTTTGCAAGAAGGTGCTCTGGGTAGAAATAGTGACACCGGTAGTTCCCTGCAGGCCTGTCATTCTGAATATACAAGATACAAATATTACAGTAATGTAACGAAAAACCATAATATTGCGTAATACAATTGATCTAAGCCGAACCCAGTGGCCGCGCGGTCTAAGGCGTAGGTCTGCAGCCGAGGGCTTGCTGTGGTCATGGGTTCGAATCCCACCGGGGGCATGGATGTCTGTCTCTTGTGAGTGTTTGTGTTGTCAGGTAGAGGTCTCTGCGTCGGGCTGATCTCTCGTCCAGAGGAGTCCTACTGACTGTGGTGTGTGTCTGAGTGTGATCAAGTGGAAATAAACAACCTCTGACATCTACTGTGAACAAGTAGGTAGAAGAGGGAAGGACTACGAAACGAAATTAAACGAAACGATGATAATAATAATAAAACACTGACCCATAATTAGAAGAACTGTCCCAAGCTTTCTTTGTCTTAATTAAAAGGAAAGTTGTGGAGAAAAATTTGACGCGAACTGAATCCTAATAAAATGTTTTTCCCCCCTGATAATGGTATTGGCAAGACTGCCCACCTGTAAACTAATAAAGTAATGGCTCCAAACTTTTTTTTTGTTTTTGTTTTTTCTCCGGCGCTGCTCGTATAATGACAAAGGAGCGCACAATGTGCAGCGCGCCGTTTGACATGTTTATGGGTTACCGAACAACTTTATCTTAAGAATATAACCCCGCCGCCATTTTTACCGACCAATAACTGGCGTTACCTCCACGCACCTCTGCCATCTACAGTATATGGAAACCTGTCGCGTGTCGCAGGACAACAAGTTGGCGATGGTAGGGAATCCGCAAGTGTGAGCCGTATTAGGCAGAACCGGCTTCAAGCCTCGGCTGGGAGACCGTTATCCTACTGAGGGCTCTCGTGGCTGTCTCAGCTTTGCATAGACCGTGGAAAGCCATAAAAATACCTGAGGATACTCGATCGCCACCTGAATTTCGGACCATGAACACCTCCAATACGAGCTAAGCCTCTTACCTTCTGCATCACTGTATTAGGTTAGGTTGTCGTGCTAGTGTAACCATCCCAGTGGCGGCGCTGACTACGGCGTGGGTCTGCGGCCGCTCGCTTCTTGGGATTGCGGGTTCGAATCCCGCCGTAGGCGTGGGTGTCTGTCTCTTGTCAGGTAGAGGTCTCTGCGTCGGACTGATCACTCGTCCAGGGAGTCCTACCGACTGTGATGTATCTGAGTGTGTTCGTCAAGCCTCGATACTGAGGAGGCCCTGGCCCACTAGGGGCTGTTGCGCAATTGGAAGAAACAGTGTGCAACCAGAAAAGCGCGCCTCTGATGTTAAAACACCTTAGGAAGAATGTTTTGTGAGTTGTTCATTAGACCGCTAGACTTTAGTGTCGTCGTAGACTGGGAAAGTAAGGACAGTAAATGTCAGGCGTGCAGCAAATGAAACCGCTGTGGAAAAGGGTGGATATAATGTAAACGAAAACGAAAAATTTGCTTTAAAGTGCTGCAGATGGATTGAGCGACTTTCAACAGGGGTTGAAACCGCAGTAACGAGATAAAACAAACGAAATTCTTCGGTGTACATTTATAAATATTATTTTATTAAATTCATCGGCACTGACTGGTGTAATTCCTGCAAGATACGTGTGGCTTACTAAGCGACTAACCAATCAGTATTATTTGATCTATTAATTTAAACTTGGTTTATGATTCCTATGTAATGGATAAATTAAATAAATAAAATAGGCCATCGCTTATACTTATTTAGGTCTGTCTAAGATGCTTGGGAAGAAGGTTAGATGAGAGGATATTATTAAAACGGGTCTTAAAAATGGAGTCTGATGATGTAACCTACACCAGTGGGGCTGAGGGTAGGCTCCAGTAGGTGTGTGTTATTAACTGTGTAAGAGACATACGTATTCCATAAAAGTCTGAACACCTCTTTTCTAGCTGAGCAGCTGTTAGGTGCTGAAAGAGGACTCTGCTGTCCACAGAATTAACCTTTTAAAGCCTAGCGGTAACTTTACGTAGCACCAGGTTTAACATTAAAAAATTCTACGTGGTGCCCACATTGCGTTTATGTGTTTTGTACGGATCTCAGAACAAACAGCAACTTTTGCCTTATAAAACATTAAGAGACTGGTTTTTATAACCGAAGTGGAGAGTGTTTACAGCGCGGTACGCGCTGAATCCTTATATAAAACAGATACGCTTCGTCTTTAACCTTTTAAAGCCCAGCGGTAACTTTATGTACTACTAAGTTTAACATCAAAAAATTCTACGTGGTGCCCACATTGCGTTTATGTGTTTTGTACGGATCTCAGAACAACGTTCCCTCTAATTTTTTTTTTTAAGTTGCACGGACCTGCTGCTGCTCTGAGCAGAGAATTTTTACACGACCCGACGATTGCGCCGCAGTTTAAAAGTTTTTTTTTGTAATATGCGTAATAAGAAAATTCCAGTTGCGCGGCAACAATTCAGTGTGCGCGGGAGCATTTTAGTTACTACGCGGCCGCGTACCCGCGCAGCTTAGAGGGAACACTGATCTCAGAACAAACTACAGCTTTTACCTTGTACAGCACCAACTGGTTGCTTTTTTTATAACCGAGGTGGAGAGTGTTTACTGCGCGGTACGAGCTGAGTCCTTATATAAAACAGATTACGTTACGTGTTAAAAGCGTTAATCCTGATGACCATAATTTGACCAGGACACTTTACCATAAAGCGACCCTGCCCCTGTCCAGTGCTGCATACGTCATGAATTCAATGACGTTTATAGTGTGTACTTACATGACGCACGTGTCTTTTGTCTGCAGGAATAACAGCGACACCGAAGCGTGGAACACGTTCGTCATTTTCGTTTGAAGACGATTCGAGACGGAGTGCCGCATCCTTGTTCCTGTAATACGGTGAGTAAGGCTGATTGTGTTTCTGGGTGCTTATGTGTCCTAAAACTTTCAGTTGAATTAAAGACAACATCCAGATAATATGAACTTGTCTTACAAGCACTATAAGGCCACGCGGTGGCGCAGTTGGTTGATGCATTGTGCTACAACCCGGCAGGTCGCGGGTTCGATTCCCGATTATGGCATTTTTTTTTTTTCATTGACATAATCCTGTCGGTCGCACTATGGCCCTGGGGTCGACTCAGCCTCTAACAGAAACGAGTACCAGGAATATTTCCTGCGGGATAAACGCGGCCGGTGCCACCTTCATGTGCCGATTGTCTAGAAATCTGGGAGCCTCAACGTCCTGGAACCCTCTAGGCCTGTCCAGGCTTGTAATGGAACTGCTTTACCTTTACCTTACAAGTAGTGCAGTAAATAGCAACGCATAGGTGTAGGTCATTTGCAAGAGCGTTTCTGCTTTTGGCTTTAGTACATTTAGCAATGTCTTGAAACTGCAGATATTACATAGTCGACTGGGAATGTGAATATGAAACAGGAGGGTTTAAGAAGATGAAAGGAAGCGACATTGGCCAATGTAACGCTCTATCACAGAATGTACTTGTTGGTCTGTATTGTAACTCCACGTTAAGTAGGTCCTTGTCACCAGGGAAGTCCGGGATAGCTCGGTCGGTATAGCAACTCGCTACGGGCTGGACAGTCCGGGGAGCGAATCCCGCTGAAGATGGAGTTTTCTGCACCCATCCAGACCGGCCCTGGGGCCTACCCGGCCTACTGTACGTTGCTTACCGGGTCTCTTTCCCTCGGGTAAAACGGACAGGGTGTGGCGTTGACCAAGCGCCCCCATCTAGCGACGAGGTTAAAGGAAGAGTAGAGCTATACCGCAACTCCCTATTTGGGCCTTCATGGCCTGTTTTAGGGTGAACGTTTACCTTGTTACCACGGCATGGCGCGTCCTCGAGTTGCGGATGGAGGAGAAAGTTTGCAGATAAAAAGTGTAGCTGCGAATGTATGAATACGTACAAGAGGACATGTGAAAAGGGGTGGTCCTGTAACTTGGTGGTTGAGGCGGGGGCTCACAACTGCTCACCATAAACAATCAGAATATCATGAAACGTCACACCGGGCCTCGGACTTCGACGGAATATCTGGATCGACCCGAGCAACGGTTCACGTGGCGACACACTGTGAACACGGTGATGCAACTTTGGCGTGCACAGTGTGGGAGAGTTTCTGCACTTACTGTGGAACTATTGGCTTCTTAAGAAGGACCACGTCCATGGGATTAGTTATTTTGATAAATGCACAGACGACCTATATGGGCATCCGCTAAGTCGAGAACCCACCTGGAAACCAGGTGCGCACCAAGAACTTTTCATTGGGGGGGCGGCCCCCCCCACCTGAAGCTGTATAAAATTTATGTTTGATTTTAAAAATTATGTTATAAAAATCATGTCTTAAGTACAACGTAACACTGTCTGCAACTGCATTTATATACATACGAATATAACTACATGTTCCGTGACTCAATCACAGTGTCCTGTCTTCTTGTTTTTTAAATTTCACTAATTTATTTTTCAAAATTCTAATGTGCTAGTTATCAGCCGATTTCAGTGGCTGATTTCGGCTGAAGGGGAAATCATATAAAACTTCTGATACCATAATATGTACAAAATCGGTGTTTTTTAAATTTCTATTTTTGGGTGGTTTGAGGGGAGCTACAGACCGGCAGCCCCCCATCCCCCTCCGTCCATTGGGTGCGCCCCTGCTGGCAACCGTCCGTATTCGAAGTAAACGTGCTACCAGCCCACTCCTGATGCTGTGCCGTTGTAAAATAAATTAACACTTGATGTTTAACCTTATTATATATTCATCGCAATTACATTTAGTCTTGTGCTGCACGTGACAGATCATCTTGCTTGCGTGGTTCACAGCCGCGCACTCTACATGCTTGCAGCACACGCACTGCAGAAAGATGCTTGATTCCGCAGTTCCAAGAACCTCTCCACTGATTTGGTCATTCCGGAAGTAATACGTGGGGCAGCAAGCTGATTCTGTTTCGCCAGTTAACCGTACTTCGATGCCAAAAAAGGACTGTGCCCTCTAAGTCTGTTTAGAATATGATTTGGAGTGGCGTAATTCTTCGCAAGTGTCAGAACTACCATATATATACGTCGGTCCCATAAAAGACCACACTGAGAATTTATAATGATCGACGGAGTGTTTAAAATTGAGGTATTTAGCGGTCAAAGTTGCCGTATATTTTAAATATGTACTTTTGACTTAACGGCAGTAAACTGTAAACCAGTGTCGGTCTTATATAAATATTACGTCTGCATGAGAAGAAAACTTTGATTTTATTTTTGGTTACTGCTACCAGTCAGGGATGGGCAAATTTTGCTTCGTAGGATGTAAATGTATACTGAAAAGTTTCTTGTCGAAAAGCAGGAATTTATTTTGAATTCTTGAGATCTAAACGTAAATCGTGTTAGAAAGGGCGTCATGTGGTGGTGTTTAATAATTTTTGTCCCACAAAAGTAAAATCGAAACAGTTATAACCTAGAAAATAAAATATTTTTAACACAAAAGGGGAAGACACCGTGGTACAGCGTATACGTACGTCTAGCTGATGAGGAGATTAACTGGCTTGATTTAGATTTATATCATGTAAGGTGTCTTAATATGCGAGTATGCACAAGTGTGCATGTCGTGTGTTTGATTTACACAACAGCAGAACGATAATTTGCTTAAAATTTGTACGTAATATCTTTGTGTTTTAAAAAGAGCGAACAATTTTTATTGGGCCTCTGTCATACTTTCAATTTTGTTGCAGAATGCCTGATGCTAATAAATGAATGATTTATTTTATTTTATTTTATTTCACCACGAAATTGATGCAACTAACGTACGTGAACTTGGTTTTTTTCCGTCTGTGTGTCTTAATTGAAAATTACTAAACGGTTTTACATAAAATTTGTTATTTGGTTCTTTATTTCTGTTACAATCCCTACGTGACACCGAGTTCACATCATGCTTTGTTTTTAAGGACAATAAAATGGTGGAGTCTGTACAATGAACGTAATGCCTAATCAAGCAGTATTTTTCGACACGGTTGTATTTCAGGGAAGGAGCTTACCAGGAAGACGTTTTGTTCCTTGCGCTGCAAATAATATTCTGGATGTGCAGAACGTGAAATCATTCTTTGTACCAGGCCACGTTTATTAGCCCAGTCTACAAGGCGGTCGTATACATCGTGCAGGTACGAGAAATGATCATGGAACCGATGAATATTTTGTGTAGCCCACTGCAACGTGTAGTACGTATTTACACTTTTATTTCTGTCTGTTAGATAAGAACCTAAAGGTAAATGATAGCATAGGGTGATCCTATACATTGCCTGTCATAATCCGTCGTTTCTTATCAGTAGGTTATGGAAACTTTTAAGAGCTGGGAAAAATAATAGAAAAGTAGAAGATAATAGGTGAAAGACTGCTCACACATTTTTTTGCAAACGAAAGGTAGACGTCTGCGGGTATACAAAGGGATGGAGAGTTCTGGCACAATTACTCTGAAACGGAAGGACATTTAGACGAAACCGTTGAGGGCAGAAATCAAAAAGATGTTTTCTTTTAACGTGTTCTAATAATTGAATAGGTGTTTCATTTTTATTGGTCGCTGTCTGTTGTATTTGCAAACGCTGGGCAACCTAACGCTGATAAATGCCACTGACTTTGCACGTGTGAAATGTGACAAATTCGTTCAGCTGTAAGACTTAGTCACTTTTTGTCTCGGTCTGCTACATCACTGAATGATATGGCGTGAAGAGAAAAGAATAGCGACTATCTTAAATGTGTCGAAGGAAGGAGTTAATAGGAAAGAATCACTTGAGACACGTGTGATCCACCTGTCACCTGCACGAACTTTCGTCTTGTCGTTTGTAAGTGTCATTGTCAAAGAACAAACATATTCTTATCGATCTGCAGTTAGGCTACATGCTCTTCAGTTTCTGACCTGTGGAAGAATATAACGTGAGGTTCATCGAACTCTGCAGCCTGTGTCGAGAAGACAAAAGAATCAATTGAAAATTAATTTTACCGTCACTGCTCTGCTATTCACAGCATTTCTCTACACTAAAAATCATTTTGGAGTAAAGTTTGTAACTTTTTTGTTATTCTTTCTGAGTTTTAACTCAAGAAAACGTGTCTTGCATTTTATAACAATGTAACGCAGTCTGAGGAAAGGAGTGCATCCATCTTTAGACATGAGACACGCATGCGCTGATCATGACAACTGCCGATCAATGCGCGCGGTTGAATGTTATTATTTTTGTTTATTCTTCAGTTTTTTCTTCATTTAATTTCATTCGTCTGTAAAACTGAAGCTAGAAATCAAGGCACGTAGCTTCACTATGTCTGTCTTATTGTGTGTCACTGTCGGTTTATGTGCACATATTTGTAAGAACTCTTTGCAGAAACAGGGGGAAACAATTGAAAGAGTGGAATGTGTGTGGTCCAAAGACTCACTGCAGTGAAAACATTATCGAAGGAAAGAATGATTTGTATTTTCCGTATGGACGGAAAATTTACTGCGCTGATTAGCGAAAGGCATGATATAAGTCAGTACTATAATTGTGGGATATTTGTTTTGAAGTCCAGTGTGTATTACAAATTATGATGGTGTTTAGTCGAAGTTAGCTTTAGTTACTTCTGTGACGCAATACCAGGTTTTCTCGTCATCCGTTTTCAAGTCAGATAAGTAAGCGTTATATGTTATTGTTACCATGGCGCAACAGCCCCTTGTGGGCCACAGCCTGATTGTCGAGGCTTCACGATCACACTCAAACACACATAAACTCGGTAGGACTCCTCTGGATGAGTGATCAGGCCGACGCAGAGGCCTCTACCTGACGACACACAACATTCACAAAATTCCCCCGGCGGGACTCGAACCCACAATCCTAGCAAGCAAGCGGCCACAGACCCACGCCTTAGAACGCGCGTCCGCTGGGATTGGCATCGTGTATGTGTTACTTATTAAAATATTAACATTTTTTACTGATCTGACATACCAGTTTTTTTTTCTGAATGGTATAATCCGCAACGTACGAGGGTATTATTGCGTTTGTGCGCAGCGCGCGGGTAGACAGTGGATGATTTGTAACCCAAGCTGAAGTAATTGCGGGATAAAACATTTCTTATATGAATCTAATACTGAGAAATGGAGCTCATGGGGTTAAAAATGCATGACTTTGGTGTTTTGATTTCAACAGCCGAAAGCGTGATGCCGCTAAATAATTTTCTAATACATGTTTCAAATATACAGTAATGACAGATAGTAAGGCAAGATAAATTGCACTTAGCAACACCCTGCTTGGGGCCGGCTGTAATGCGTTTCACAAAATGAATACGGAATAAATATTGTAATGGTTATGTATCATTCAAGGGCAATTGTTTCCGAGTCAGAACACACGAATACGTTATGTGTATAGAAACCCCATACAGTGACTGAGATTGTGGTAATTTTTAAATGCAGGCTGTAATGTATTGGTCGTCATCTCTTCAGTTTATCCTCTCACTTTGAAAGACTGCCAATCCCAGCGGCCGCGCGGTCTAAGGCGTAGGTCTGCGGCCGAGTGTTTGCTGGTATCGTGGGTTCGAATCCCACCGGGGGCATGGATGTTTGTCTCTTGTGAGTGTTTGCGTTGTCAGGTAGAGGTCTCTGCGACGGGCCGATCCCTCGTCCAGAGGAGTCCTACCGACTGTGTTGTGTCTAAATGAGTGTGATCATGGAACCTCAAAAAATGAGGAGGCCTAAGCCCACAGTAGGGCTGTTGAACCACATATCAAACAAACAAACAAACAAACAAACTTTGAAAGACTTCTTGTTATGGGTAATGTAACGGGGACCTGGTTTTAAGCAGACAAAATACTACTACTACTACTACTACTACTACTACTCCTCTCCCAATAGATTAATCAGTTTATTTATTGATTATGAATGTCACAATTTTGCCAGTGTAGTGATGTAATCCGTGATTAGTGCCCTAAATTTATAGCTTGTCAGATTTAAAACAGCGTATGTTACTTAGCTTATAATCCCATACTGCCACTGTGCAGGTTGTATAAACGTCAACCTTGAATGTAATGAGTAGACCGAACACCGCTGCCTTGTATTTAGCTTCCTATTTTGTATTCAGGGGTCTGGGTTTTGATCTTGCCTGGAAGACCTTTTATTCTGACTACAAGTCACCTTGATTTTCCTCAGTTCCTTCACGCATTACACGGAACAGGGCAATGAAACGGATGTCAGCTGCGTTCTGTCACGTGATTTCTGATTGATGAGTCACAGTCGTCTTGTCATTTCGCATTACGCTGTACAAGCGACGCACCAATCGTCACTCCAGTTCAGTAAGGGGAATAACATTTAATAGGTCTGTTGCTCCCATCTCGGAATCAGATGTACATGTCGGTATGAAATTTGATACAAGTCTAATTCACGACTGGAAGAAACGCCGTGGTAACAGAATAGTTACCGGCGACGGGGTTGTTCAGATTCATTGAACTGGTTCTGACACGTGCTGGGATATTTCTATCTCACTGTTAGCGACTTCGTATTGGTGGTCATACGTCACTCTTGACGTAAGTTTCAGCGTGCCCGCAGTTTAGGTGGAATTTGTTATAGAAAACTGTATTATTCATCATTGAAAGTTTGGGTCTTTATTCACATGATGTTTCTGTGCAGTCATTCCTGCAGAACATACCGTTTGCTGTTTCTTATTGCCGCCACGGCACATATTATTATTATTATTATTATTATTATTAAGTAAACGTATCTGTGTTTAGACGGTATAGGAGTCTCGTCCCAGTACGTTTATAATGCTTTTTTCTTGCAATATTTTTTTTTGTTTTGTGTGTTTAGTGTTTTGTTTTTGTGTATTTGTACTGTTTTTGTGTTGTATTTGTGTCTTTGTGCTGGCTTTATAATAGGAACTTGTACTGTTAAGCCTACACGTTAATAAATACCCATCGAATTGAATTGAGTTATTATTACTCAAATGAATGCTATGAAAACGCAGGTTTAGAAGCATCACACACACACACACACACACACACACACACACACACACACACACACACATATATATATATATATATATATATACGCCTACGTAAAATGTGGGTGTGAAGTGATGAGCTACTCATATAATCAAAGCTGACATGAAAGAGCGAATTGTGTATATATCGTGTTCAGTATACAAATATATTCATGGTTTGTATATTTGAAAATATATTCAAAATATGTCTAAAAATTCAGTGTCCAAACTTCTTTCCCTGAAAATACGCCACATTTCAAGTGAGCCTTCATACCTGGTGACATCTTGTACACCCAGTGAGTACTTCCGCGGCAGTAAATTCTCCCCTTTCTTGTTTTATGTTCCTCCGTTTACAATCTTTATTTCTGTGTACTGAAAAATTCAGTTCCTTTCGAGGTATGATAAAATTGCTAGAAGTATCTATCATTTATTGGAAACGTTTTTCATTTTACTGATGCAGTGTGCAGTGTGTTCGGTCTGAAGCGTATTTCCAGCATAATGTAAAGGCTGTTTTATTGAACCGTCAATTGCACATCCGATAGGAGGCTGTGCAATTTGTACGGGATACCATACACGCATTTTTGTAATGAGTCATTGTCTGTGCAGTCGCGGGAACAGTAACGTGGTGTTATCAGTTGAGGTGACTGAAGATGTTAATATACCCGGGGGTTCCAAAAAAATGTATACACATTTTAAGAGATGTTATCTATGTGTTACTTTTCGAAGTTGGATTGAATTACGGTAGCAATGTGCAGTAGGACGTTCGATCAAAAGATGGCGTTAATCAAATGAATGCTAGCGTCACCATGCGACAGGCAGGACAGTCAAAGAAAATGGCGGAAGCACGGTTGTCGTTCGAGGAGCGCAAGACCATACATTTTTTGGCACTCTCTGTATATATCAGTATCAGTGGCGCATTATATATATTACGGTACGTAATTGGTTTAGTGTGCCAAATTAGCGTACTTGACCATAGGCCTATAAATCCAATCACACTTAAAAATATCTCCCCATTGGCATGTTATGGTACCTTTATATAAAACTTAGGATATAGGCCATAAATACAAACGGTAAATTAGAAATGTTAATACACAAGTCATATTTCTTAAGCGAATCTCAGAGAAATTCAGTGATTGTGCCCTGCTGTACAAACACGAAAATAAGACAGGTTGATAAATACTTAGGTAAAAGTCAAAAGTTTAGAGGATTGTTGAAATAAGTTATGATTTTTCTCGTGAATGTTTGGGGAACAATACTGCTGCTGTTTCAGACCAAATTATAGGCATTATTTCACATAATTCATAAGGGGATCCATTGAAACTTCGGTGGCTGTTTACCTGTCGACGCGGCGTAATATTTTATAAGACTTTAATCTCAACCCCAGCATGTTGCTGCTACAGTAGACGTTAATTCTCATTTTCTCATAAACACAAAATACACCCCACACGTATATCCACATAGATCAACATTCACAAAAACGAAATAACACACGAAAGTGGAAGACAACAAAGCTCGCCCAAGGTTTTGAGATGGGGTCCACACGTTTAGAATTACTCAGCGTAAACAAATTGCTTTGAATTTAATATCTTAAATTGAGGTGTCTTTTGTTAGTGGCCGTTGTGCTTGTGACGTCCTTCAGTCCTTTAATAAGCACGTTTTGCATTCCAGACATAAGCCATTGGTTTTAGTACTGACAACATCGGGTAAAGCAGTCTTGAGCTCCAGTCTACAAAGCAAGTGCGGCTAAAGTGGTTGTTTCGGTCATTTCAGACTTTTCAATATAGGTTCGAAACAGATACATTTTGGAGCGCTTTATCTTTGTTTCATACGAGCTGGCATATTATGACAGATAAAACACTGCAACCTTCAAAGAGCGAGACACTCAAATATTACAAAACACGGTTCTACATTCACCGAACTTCCTCTACGATTAATGCAGGATGAGTGAGACATGAATATTTTATGTCCACTGCCATCCTTAATAAGGCATGCTGTTATCCGTGACAGTACATATTAATCAGCGACGTCTTGACGGTGTTAAAGATCTTGTCTATTCAATGACGGGGCAAAGATGGTTTCACAATACGTATTTTGTTAAGAAGTTATGTACAGTCCTTAATTGGTGTGGGTTACGGACATATTTCGCTCATTAGCTGTCTTATGAAACGGCCTGAAGCGGTCACTTGTTATGAAGCTGAAAAAAAACATGGTACTTAAACTGTGTATTATATACACCGTGAATCATGTCAAATCTTGTAACAACCAACAAATGCACTACATAAAGTGTGTATATAATGTACATTAAACACACCTACGTATGTTCCGACAGCAAGATGTCATCCTCAGGGGTTCATCACAGCACTCCACACAGCACGTTACACGCTGTAACAGCGTAAGATCCGTATCTGACCGATGCAGACGCTTGTGTGCACAGCCCACATGACCTTAAACAACTATAAACATCAGGAGTGACTGTTTTATCGCTTTTAATATTTTAGCATCGCAGTATTTAAACTGTGAGTGTGGAATTTGTATGTTTCGGGTTTTTAATATTTGATCTTTTAACCGCATAATTGGGTGGTATGATCGTGCATACCTTTGTGATGAACCCCCTGAAGATGACACCTTGTTGTCGAAACATATGTAGGGGTCTCTAATATACATTATACATGTATTTTTTCTGGTGCACTTGTTGGGGGTTGTATGGTAATGATACTTAGAATTCGCACTTAAATTTACAGCAACTACAAAAACACTAATCACCAACAAATGTACAAAGAGAGTTTTATCATCAATCGTAACACACTCCTACATGTTTCGACCCTGCTGGGTCATCTTCAGGGAGAACGTTTTGTTATCTTTACACTAAGGTTGCACTTTATAGTTGAGTGAGAATGTGCTGTTGACTGTGTACTGCGTTGTTTTTGGAGGCGTGAACTGTCCGCGGTCAACGGCACATCTCACTCAACTATAAAATGCACTACGGCGGTCAACTAAGCCTCTAACAGAAATGAGTACCGGCAATATTTCCTGGGTGGTTAAGGCTGCCAGTGCGTGGAGCGGACAACCTAGAAATTCTAGGAATTCTGGGAGCCTCAACCTCCTGGAACCCGCGGGGCCTGTACAGGGTTTGCTTTAACTTTTTACTCTGGAAGAAGACGGTGCGAATTTAAGGATACAGTGTTTTCTTTACTAAAACAGCTGCACTACAAGAGTACATTTAAATTTTAAAAAATCAACGTATAATCACTAATAATAATAGCAACAACAATCTGTATTTAAAATAACAGAGTCAATGAACAAAACAGTTACACTCTGGCTGTCTAAAACGAGTAGGGTTTACGGGGTCAGTACAGCACGGGGGCTGTATATCGCCCTTTTTCTTCATGTCTCGTGTTGTGCTACGTCAGTCAGACTGGCATTAGCCATTGACGTGAAATCGAAAGCGAAAAATAAGCAAAGGACTTACTTCAACTTACATGGTGCTCACAGAGTCTGTTTAACATGGAAATAGATTGTTATACTCCATGACAGAGAACGATACTCTTTTCCCGTGATGTGTGAGCCACATTGGCCATTAGGTACGAAAGATATGGACTCTTTGTTGAAACGTACTGATTATGAGTTAGCCTTCAAATGCCGGCCCACACAGCGTTCCAATTACAGATCCAGAGAAACTTTAATGTATACAGTCACTGTTTCTTCATCCATCTTCATTTACCTACTGTCGTCCCTCCTTAGCATATCTACATTCAAACCCGGCCCACAGATGCAATAATCTTCCTTTTTTGTCTTTGTTAAAACTCCCTACAATAAATTAAATGCAGTGAACGCTGTTTTTAAATCTAACTCGACACAGTTTTTGGTTGATAATTAGGAATGTGATATTCAATTACTAACACAGTTAGGGGGAAGAGAAATGAGTGGACCTTGAAAATTCAAGACCCAATGTGTTGTACATGACCTGAATTCTAACTTCATCATGGCCGACTGTAAGTAGAGAGATGTGTAATATTTGTGAGAAGGCAAAGGTCACGCTAGTGGTGTCGGGATTGTAAGGAAAGGAAAGGGTAGGCTTATAGGCTGTGAATCTTCTTGCGACCTTTACACATTTGGCTTCTCAACGTAGGAGAATAAAACTCGAAGAATGCTGCTAATTTAAGGGTGGTTGTGCCAGGTTGTAGACACTAGTACCTTTAAAATTTTCTTCACTTTCTTCCAAATAAATCCCAAGGATAAAAAAAGATATAAAATTACGTTAAATCTCAATAGTAATTAGTTTAGAGCCAAGTTAAAATAAAAAGTCTCTGAACAAGGAATTTCTAACAGACAGACAGACAGACAGACAGATAAGCCTAAACTGTGCAAAACAGGGGCAGTAAAGTTGGTCAATAGAACAAGAAAACAGAGAGTGTAGGAAAATTGAGGTGAATATTTGAGACTTAGGTTTTGTGACACTTTTGGTTGGATTATTAACGTTTGGGAAAAAAGAAGTGCCTCCAAACTCAGCCTTGAAGGTACAAGCATTAGTTTTCTCCGAAACTTCGGTGAAACTCTGCCGGATATAAGACTGCAGTCTCAAGATAGCTTAGGAATCGGACTGTTAGTGACAAGCATACAGAAAGAATGTATCCCAGATGGAAGGTTGATTGTCCTGTGCTGGTGCATGTTGCTGTGTGTTTGTAGCAGCCCGATAAATACTCTGTGTCTAGGGAAATGTGAGTGTAAGAGACGTCAGATATCCAGCTAATGTCGGCCAATATTAATTGGGTATTTCACATCTCTTACATCCACATTGTTGTACAATTTTGCACTATGTTTGCATAAGTATATTTCGTGCGTGTAAGTGTGTTTCGTGTAGGTAGCTGCTACGTGACACCAAACACTACATACACGTGACACCAAACACTACACATACGTGACACCAAACACTACACGCACGTGACACCAAACACTACACACACGTGACGCCAAACACTACACACACGTGACACGAAACTGCACGTACGTGACACCAAACACTACACACAGGTGACACCAAACACTACACACACGTGACACCAAACTGCACGCACGTGACACCAAACACTACACACAGGTGACACCAAACACTACACACACGTGACACCAAACACTACACACACGTGCCCAGTGTACCTGATTCCATACTAAAAACGGCCGCAGTTGCCAGCCAAGGCCATAGCATCAACAACAAATCAAACAAAAAAATATTGCAAGATTTTAGAGCATTTTAACGGGATGAGAAGTATGTTGCCATTATAAGGAGCTTTGGGAGCAGCAGCATGAGTAGCAGGTCTTATGAGTTTTGTACAATAAAATTGATGCATTCCTCCTTGAAAATGGCAGCTCGTTGAAATATGTCGGGGAAGAAATAAAATAACATAAATAATCTAATTGAAAATTGTGTATTTGGTTGGTCTTACATTTACCAAACATCAATTTAATGCACGTAAATGAGCAATATAAAACTTCTTAGGGACTCCGCCTGTAGGTATAGTATATTTTTTGGTCTGACTTATTAAAATGCAAAGATTGGAAGATTATTATGTTGCTGGTGTTCGAATACGGCAACAAACCAAAACTGAATTCAAGAGAATTTTCTGAAGCTGTACTGCAGCGTAAATTGCGGAACCTACTTAAAGCTGATGCTCTTTTGGAAGTACTCTGTGTTGTGTAATGCGATAGCGAGTGTGACATGAGGTGAGGACTCTTGTCCATTTGGAGAAGAACCATAGTGTTTGTCTGGAATGACGCACCCGTTATGCAGCCACGTAACAGAAAACGCGCAGTGAGTGTATGTGTGCCGCTTTTTGAACGTTTTACATAAAAGAATGCGACTTTTAAAAATCCCTTATTCTTTCTGAGCTTCACTTGTCTGCAGACTTGAAATAGATAAGTACAGTTGTTCGGCGCCCTTATAAGTGGGCCCCTGTCACCAAGGTGTGCGCGTCCTCCGGCTGCGGGTGAAGGAGACGGCGTCCAGAGGTGGAGGGTAGTTGGGAATACATTGAACAGCTTGCAAGGGGTCGTCCTCCAGCTTGGGGGTTGGGCGAAGTGCTAACAACTCCTCAGCGTAAAAAATTACCATGTTACGAAATATTTCACGAGGCCTCGGGCGTGGACAGATTCTTTGGTACAGCCTAAGCAATGGAAATGAAATGGGTTAATCTGGCTCAGGATAGGGACACGTGGCGGGCTGCTGTGAATGCGGTAATGAACCTTCGGGTTCCATAAAATGCGAGGAATTTCTTGACTGTCTGAGGATGTGTTAAGTTCTCAAGAAGGACTGTGCTCCATGTAGTTAGTTAGTTTGTTTGTTTGTTTGTGTGTTTGTTTGTTTGTTAGGTAGGTAGGTACGTAGGTAGTTCAGTTAGTTATTTGGTTGGTTAGTTAGTTGGTTCGTTAGTTTGTTAGGTAGGTAGGTAGGTAGGTAGGTACGTAGGTAGTTCAGTTAGTTATTTGGTTGGTTAGTTAGTTGGTTCGTTAGTTTGTTAGGTAGGTAGGTAGATAGTTCAGTTAGTTAGTTATTTGGCTAGTTCGTTGGTTGGTTGGTTGGTTGGTTGGTTGGTTGGTTGGTTGGTTGGTTAGTTAGTTAGTTAGTTAGTTAGTTAGTTAGTTAGTTAGTTAGTTAGTTAGTTAGTTAGTTAGTTAGTTGAATGGTAGTGAAGTAACAGTATGTAACAACGAATGTTATCATTTCAAAGCGTCTAGCCGTTTGCATTAACACATATCTGACTATGCAGAGTCAGGCCCGTCACTGTTATATCAGTTGTTTGCCACCTGTGAACAGTCAGGGGTTTACGTCGCTGTGATGACACAGGCAGCTTGACCTTCTGTGACCCTTTAATACGCAGGTCACGTTCTGGGCGGCTTTCTCTGAGCGTAAAGGCCAACACTGCAGGTGCTAATGCCTGAACCAAACAGCACTGTGAAAAGATGACAGCTAGAAAAGTGCGTACTTTAGAGGTGTTTCATTCATGGGGGGGGGGGGGGGGTGGTCTGTGTGTTCTGAAGGGTCGGGTGTCGGTCTAGGGTCTCCTGCGATTCACCAACATACCTTCTGAAAAGACAGTTTGTTGTTAGTTTGCAGTTCGTCTTTGCCTTCTTTATCAGTCTGCTTTTCTCGGCGTGTGTTCCTCTTTCAGCCTTTGATACAACTGACCGAATATTGCGCAACCTGGTATGGATGATGTGCCATTACAGGCAACCAGAGCGTCATGTCTTTAACTCTCTAAACTTAATGATTACAATATGGCGGATGCAGGTGATGGTGCGGTGGAGCGACATTAGCGACATCTGACTGTAGGTCCTGAAACCTTCCAGTAATACACAAACAACTTCTGCGGTGTTTGACCAAGAGGTAGGTCTTGTAGTGTATAACGCAGCGTCGTTATGTATATGTTACCGACGTTTCGGAATAGCTTGCTGCCTCCAGCTACAGAGTCCATATATTGAAGTGTCGATATGCGAGAACCAGGCCTGATGTAAGCGTGTGCTCAAACCCTGTTTCCTAAGTGGCAACGCATTCATGCTAACCGTGCAATAGGGGTCAAATTGCTAGCATCACAGCCCCGCCTCTTCAGCCTAGCATCCTTTTATTACTGTCAAGATGTAGCTAATGTGTTGTGTGTAATTAACTTTGCAGTTTTAACCATGAGTTTACAGTCTTAACAGTTAATATTAAGTATCTAATTTAATTTAAATTCATGTCGGAATATTGCTATTGAGAGGCAGTCTGCTGAGGCACTGCGCTGCAAGCCGGAAGGTCGCGGGTTCGATTCCCGATGGTGTCATTAGAATTTTTCACTGACTTAATCCTTCCGGCCGCACTATGGCCCTGGGGTCAACTCAGCCTCTGACAGAAATGAGTACCAGGAATATTTCCTGGGAGGTAAAAGTGGCCGGTGCGTAGGGCTGACAACCTTACCACCTTCATGTGCTGATTGTCTGGAAATCTGGGAGCCTCAACCTCCTGGAACCCTCAGGACCTGTCCAGGGCTGTACAGGGATTGCTTTAACTTTATATTAATAATTATTTGCATCCCAGTTTTAGAAAGACATACACAGTCATAGATGCTAAAGCGCCTGTAGACACACAGACCAGTGTTAAGGCAGTTAATAGGCCGGCTGCGTTGCGTGTTTCTGTGACACAGCGTGTTACGAAGGCTGTTTTCTAGTACAAGTCCAGTCACGTTAAAATAAAGGTGGCCATAATCCGACTGTCATGTTAACTGGGGATGTTCCTTTTTAACAGATTTAAGCGGATCACGTCCTTGTGTTCAAGAAGTCCAAAAAGAATTTCACTTTACATTGCCAGAAGAAGGCACGAGGCCATGACTGTGTGTAGTTGTTAGTTGCATGATAACACACTGAGTCACAACATCCACATAAAGATTTACGCAAGCAGATTGGTAGACAGGCTAGCAAAGTATGGTTTCAAGATCCTAAACGAAACGATTCTTGCAAGAAGGGAGTTTTTTTAAATTAAACTTTCTTAGTGCTTTGAATGTTTTGGGTATTGCCCCTCCTGTTAGGTTTCTTTGCACCACAACAACTTCCCTAAAACTGGTAGTGTTTTCGTCCTCGCAGGGACTAGGATGAGAAGGATTCTAATCTCACGGGTCCCATTTAAAGGTCTCATTTGTATGAGTAGACCCAAACCCAGTTTTCGAAATGTTGTGGTACAAGAATTCCAAGAAAATTAACTATATAAAGAAATTAAATTTATTGTAATATTTTTGTAAACCGTCAGAGGGCTTTTACGTACGTGTGAGAGAAACAGTAAAAAATGAAATTTTTTTTGCTGAGGGTCAAATAGTACTGTCGGCCCCAGTGGGCCTCGCCATCTGGAGGACTCGTCATTGCTTTATGCCCGGTTCACGAAGTGCCAGTACTTATCTCTTATTTATACAGCAATTGCTAAGGCGGTTGCTACCTCTCTTGCCCAACAACAGTACTTGTCTGCATGACTGCGCGCCCCTCACGAATTAAATTCCATGTTAATCTGACAGTAGGCTGTGGGGTATTAACATTTCTTAACTCACGACATTTTGTAGCTGGCAGCGATCAGATACCGTACAATAATTTAAAGATAATGCTGCTGATTCTAACAACAGTTCTAAAAACGTGCGGTTAGGTGGCCGTGAATTACATGCAGTCAAGCGTCCGTTGTGGTTTAATGACTGCAACACGCCCTTTGTAAAAGTATTTTATTTGGATACACATTCTGGGAGAAGCACGTCAGCAGGCCTGGTATTTATGTTTGTAAGTAACGATATTTAATTTAAATGCAAGGTCGATAGTAACACTGGCACTAAAACAATAGGCTGTTTCACAAACCTGTAATTATACTGTGGTTCAGCTCAGAATTATCCGAAGCTGTCCGCACGGTCCAAATAACTTAATTCTCTGTGACAAAGTTACAGTTACTTGCTGCAAAGAGGAATCGAACTGCGCGTAATCCAAAATGAGTTGAATGAGAAACTACTTGCCAACTGTACAGTTTTCTTCTCTGTAATGCTGTTTTATTTTGTTTTGTTTTATTATATTATATTATATTATATTATATTATCTTCAGGAAAGAACTTGTCGCTGAAGTACAGATACTGTGTACGTTAAATTTGTCGGGCATAACCTGAACGCTTTGCGCCGTCTCCATATGCGTAATTGTTGACTGATAAGCAGTGTTACATACGTGATATGTAGGTACGGTCGTGGTCTGTCCTTCAGCTTCATACAAGAAGTCCAAGAAGGACTTCTAGACCGTTGAAGATGGGCCCGATAGGTTGTCCCGAAACGTCGGTAAAGGATTACCACTGGACGCCACGTAATATCGTAGAAGAGCGCAGATCTGGATAACGATTTACTAAATATTAAGTCATGTTGTTTTGTTGTTTTGTTGTTTGTATTCTGGTTTGGGCTGTCACAACACGACAGTAGGCCCTGCTGTAGGCGTGAGATCGCAGTCACGTGGGGGAAAAATTATTGTTTTGTGTGTAGGCATTATGTGTGCGGGTACTTTGTACACGCCCAGCAGGTTAAGACCTGTTAGCTTCTCAACAAGGGCTCTCCGCCGTGGAATTAGTTAGTTAGTCAGTCAGTCAGTCAGTCAGTCAGTCAGTCAGGTAGTTAGTTAGTTAGTTAGTTACTTAGTTAGTCAGCGAGTTAGTTAATCAGTTAGTAAGTCAGTCAGTCAGTCGGTCAGTCAGTCAGTTAGTCAGTCAGTCAGGTAGTTAGTTAATCAGTTAGTCAGTAAGTCAGTCAGTCGGTCGGTCAGTCAGTCAGTCAGTCAGGTAGTTAGTTAGTTAGTTAGTTAATTAGTTAGTCAGTGAGTTAGTTAATCAGTAAGTCAGTCAGTCGGTCAGTCAGTCAGTCAGTCAGTTAGTCAGTCAGGTAGTTAGTTAATTAGTCAGTGAGTTAGTTAATCAGGTACTCAGTAAGTCAGTCAGTTGGCCAGTCAGTCAGTCAGTCAGTCAGGTAGTTAGTTAATTAGTTAGTCAGTGAGTTAGTTAATCAGTTACTCAGTAAGTCAGTCAGTCGGCCAGTCAGTCAGTCAGTCAGTCAGTTAGTTAGTTAGTTAGTTAGTTAGTTAGTTAGTTAGTTAGTTTTATATATGCGTGATGATGGCTTTTGATAAAAGCCGAAACGTGTCACAATACAATATACAGTAGAATACTACTATGTATAGTTGTGATTGAGTACTCTTTTGTTTACTGGTGTGTTACAACGTGATGTCACATATTTGTGTTGTGATAAACATCAAGTAAGCTAAGAACGAGAAGTCGAAACACAGTGTGTGACGCTGCTTGTCATTCCTTGAAAGGTACGCACAGTACGTTTGATCTCAGCTGATATATTACAAAATGCCATTATGTATCACTGTTTTGACACCCCTGTTAGAAGACCACATTCTAGAGACGGAGAGTGATTCTTGACCGCCGGCCTGTGTTCGATGCATATCCCTGGAACTGCGCCTTCCTGCAGTTGTGGCGGTGTTTGTGACCGCGACACGCGTTTTAATCAACCGACTCTATTCACACGGTGTTGTAAACTGCAAGTTGAAATGGGGGG
>BLKM01012988.1:159581-190990 GCA_013340265.1 Coptotermes formosanus | reverse complement strand
CACGCCTCCAGCACACAGTGTGCATTTGTTGGTGATTAGTGTTTTTGTATAATATAGTGCATGGACATGGAACACATTAAATTTAACTAGATAGAGTGTGTCAGCTGGTCAAGATGTGATCAGGTTCGTACACAAAACGAAGACTTATTACCGTCTACAAACTTCGTATTATTTATACTGCGCCCTTTCTTACAATTAATTTTACAATTAATTTTATATATTTAAGAATTTTAATGTTTAATATTTTAATAATTTCTGTAAAGACGACCTAATAAGTAGACCGGTGTGTTGCATGTATATTCCTTTGTACTGAACGGCCCCCTGATGATGGCACCTCGGTGCCGAAACTTGTAGGTGTTTTTATAATGGCTTATGGAAGCATTTTATTCAGTGCATGAGTTGGTGGATGTAATTAGTGTTCATTACCGTGTTCACAACAGCCTGCCTCTCGTCTCTGTCCTGAGCCAAATTAACCCGGTCCACATTTTCTCGCCGTATTTATTTAAGATACATTTTAATATCAGCTTTCCAACTACGCTTAGGTCTTGTCTTGGGGATTCAAACTAAAGTATCGTACGCATGCTGGATCATCCCGTTCACCTCATCCTTGGCCCGATCACTGACAGTGTGACTTGATGAGCAGAAGTGACGAAGCAGCACATCGTGCCGTTTTCTTCTCCTCGTTTTCCCTTTATCTTACGTCCACCCTGTTCTTAAACTCCTTCACTTGTTCGTACTTTATGCCTACCGTACGAGACCATATTTTTGCACGCATAACAGCGACACGTGGAATCTAGCAATATTTACATTTTGAGATACGAGACCGGAGAACATTTGTTTTTCAAGAGGACGGCAGGGATCATTCCACGAATAAACCTGTATTTAACCTTTTAAAGCCTAGCGGTAACTTTACATACGACCAGGTTTAACATTAAAAAATTCTACGTGGTGCCCACATTGCGTTTATGTGTTTTGTACGGGTCTCAGAACAAACAGCAACTTTTGCCTTATAAAACATTAAGAGACTGGTTTTTATAACCGAAGTGGAGAGTGTTTACAGCGCGGTACGCACTGAGTCTTTATATAAAACAGGTACGCTTCGTCTTTAAAGGGTTAATGTGTTCTGGAATATAATTTTGACTTGGTACAGTCATTCCCAAGTATCTGGAGTTTGCCATATTTTCACAAAAATTAACTCAATATCTGTCCAAACAGAACTAAATTCTATTTATTATATCGTACTACGTGTTTCGACCCATTTCAAGTCATCATATTTTCACCTTTACGCTACCCTGCATGAACTTGTATAGAATTCTTCCCCTACCAGTTAACACAACAATATTTTCCTTCTATACCGTTATTTACAAACATGTAAATAAAATATCTGTTGGTACAATAAAATCCAGTTCTTCCATCCACAGTGTCAAGTAAACGTCCGTCCGTTACGGAGACCTCACATAGGGTATACTATAAATTACTCAACGAAAATGATAAATAGGGTTATGATTCTTCAAGAATTAATAACATTCAATAAAACAGGACTCAGTAATCGAATGTAATATTTGCAAGGATAAAAGATACTGTGTGACGTTGATAGATTAACAATGCAGTAACTTTGATGCTGTCCTTGCCGTTTTTATGTAGACTTACCTAAATAACACTACGAATTTCGTCTGACACAACCTTTAATATTTTTATTATAATAATAAAATGGTAATAAATAATAGTCAAAAGTAAAACAATAATAAATAAAGGCTGTGTCAGAAGGAATACGTAGTGTTATTTGTGTTAAAATGCAACAATAACCAGAAACAGCGTATTGCTAAGGTGCATCACTGCTGTTCAAACTTCAGCTATGTTGCTGTGAACAATCCGCACGCGTATGTATATTCGTTTATCTCTGTCTGTTAAGGTATGCCAGCAACTTGAGCTGCTGATGTTCTTGTGATGACTGAAGGAAGAAATAAAGCACACTTTGTGCCATTCTGTTGTCAGGAAGTGAACATTCGTGTTCTATTTTTGCAGTGTTTTTTTTAATCTTCATTCGTAAAAGGTAAAAAAAAAGGTAAAGCAGTCCCATTACAGGCCTGGACAGGCCCTTAGGGTTCCAGGAGGTCGAGGCTCCCAGATTTCTAGACAATCGGCACTTGAAGGTGGTAACGTTGTCAGCCCTACGCACCGGCCGCGTTTACCCGCCAGGAAATATTCCTGGTACTCATTTCTGTTAGAGGCTGAGTCGACCCCAGGGCCATATTGCGACCGACAGGATTATGCCAATGAAAAAATCCACTGACACCATCGGGAATCGAACCCGCGACCTGCCGGTTTGTAGTGCCTCAACCAACTGCGCTACCGCGGCCCCGAATCTTCATTCGTATAGAGGTAAATTGTTTATTTATCCAGTCCTTTATCTGTTACGCTCTGGTCTTCAGCTAATCTCATCTGCAAGATAGGCTTTCTGGTGGTAGGTGTAACGCAGTTTACTGCCCTCGGTTCTTGCGAGAGATTCAGCAGGGGCTTTATCAGAGCTTGGGATCACCACTGAACTGAACTGGAATATCAGGAACAGTCCCCGGTTGAAATGTCTGACGTTGCAGGCCTACGAAGTTTAAAATTTATGGGTACGTTAATCACCTCCACAGCTTTCTGACTTCGATGATATTGTAGTGATATATAACGCGAAGAAACAGGGTTTAGCAAAATCTTAACAATTCCCCTTCCCCTATAAATACCTATACTGACACTAACTAACTAACTAACTAACTAACTAACTAACTAACTAACTAACTAACTCCATGGAGCAGAGGCCTTCTTGAGAAGCTAACAGTTTCTCAGCTACTCAACAAATTCCGCGCATTTTATGGAACCCGGAGGTTCATTACCGCATTCACAAAATCCCGCCACCTGTCCCTATCCTGAGCCAGCTCAATCCAGTCCATGTCCCATCCCACGTCTTCAAGATCCATTTTAATATTATCCAAACTCCCATCTACGGCTGGGTCTCCAAAGTGGTCGCCTTCCCTCAGGTCTCCCCACCAAAAGCCTGTATGCACCTCTCTTTTCACCCATACGTGCTACATGCCGCTCCCATCTCATTCTTTTCGATTTGATTACGCGAATAATATTTGGTGATGAGTACAGGTCATTAAGTTCCTCGTTATGTAGTCTTCTCCAGTCCCCTGTCGCCTCGTCCCTCTTAGGCCCAAATATCCTCCTCAGCCCTACACTTACACATGCGGCATTATTTAACAAGTCTGCTTTAATGTAGATTTTTAACAAACTGGCCGTTCAGTTTAACTGCTTAAGGTTATAATGTATAAAACCGCAATTTTGCCTTCTATCTGATATGAAAATTTGTCTGTCGGACTGAGGAAGGTATAGCCTACAGAGGGCTGGAAAAATATACACTGAGAAGCTTCGTATTCCGTATTTTTCACCAAATATTATAAAGATGATCAAATCAAAGAGGGTGGGAGAAGGGAGGCAGGCAGCGCGCATGGGAGAGCTAAGAAATGTGTACAAAATATTAGGCGGAAACCCTATAAGGAACTAAAGTGAATGACAGTAGTGTCTCTTCCACTTGCGTTCACACAGCCAGCGTTTGTATTATTGACATCAAAACTTCAAAACACTTCAAAACACGAGATAAAATGACTTCCGAAATTCCGAGAATCTTATTATGTCATTTCGGCCGTTCATCGAACAAGTTGAGTGCACATTGTATGATAGAAATTTGCTTCCCCTCCCCGAAACTAATAAAAAATTCGCGACGCGTCTCCTAGAAAGCCAACACCGCTTGCCCAGCCGAACCCGTTGAAGCGCAGTGATTTACATTTCTGTTTGGCCGGATTATTTTCTTCCCCTTCAGGGGCCGCGCTCTTATTTTTACATTCTAAGTGCAGCTGTACTTGGAAGCACGGATCATGCGAAATATCTTAAAACGCGGCAACACATGTAATGCATTGCTGCATGTGAACACCAATGTCCGAATATAATACGGACAATGTTAGAGCGGCTGTCATGATTTACTGACCGGGCACTGGGAGGGGTTCGTTTTGAATCGCATCGGCTTCTTATGTATTGGACAGTGATTTATTGCAGAACTGGAACCTGCAATATAGATGCGGCATAGGATGCTGTTGTCGGAATGTCGCTTATTTCGGTCTGTCTGCATTTTGGATTATCCCAACATCATTAGGGACTGCCAGTTGACTACAAATAAAATGTAAGTCATGTTTAGCGAGAAATGTACCATTGTATAAGAAAGAGTGCTTGTTATTCAGTGTTTGTGTATGCATTTTTGGCGTGCTTAGAATATTTCAGAGGGCAGTTCGCCTATTTAATTTTTAGTAATTTTGTAGCAAAACATTGAATTCATCTAAATGTGAGTATTAACCTTTTAAAGCCTAGCGGTAACTTTACGTACCACCAGGTTTAACATTAAAAAATTCTACGTGGTGACCACATTGCGTTTATGTGTTTTGTACGGATCTCAGAACAAACAGCAACTTTTGCCTTATAAAACATTAACAGACTGGTTTTTATACCGAAGTGGAGAGTGTTTACAGCGCGGTACGCACTGAGTCCTTATATAAAACATATACGCTTCGTCTTTAAAGGGTTAAACCGGAATTTACGTACGAATTCATCCCTCAGGAAACATTTTTTCACTTGGAAGTAGTGAAAAAGAAAGAAACTACTTTGAATGTGATTCGTTTTTCTCGTTCGAAGTGTATCGTATATAGACAGTGGGCGTGAGGTCAGGTGATAGAGATTTTTGAGTGATTTCCTCATATATAAAACATTTACAGATATGCTTTTTAAACAGGTGGCTGGCTTTATCCCAGCTCACGTATCCCGAGTCGTCATTTATAATCGTCTGTTATTGGCCCGTCTGAGGCTTCCACGACTCAGCCAAAGCAGCAAAGTTTATGTACAGCGCATTCCACCCAACGGAATAACCATTGCATTGATATCTGTTGTTACGCTCCGTTCCTCAAACGACTCTTTTGTAAAGTAAAAGAATGTTTCGTGTCACTAAAATTTCAGTATTCTATTTTTTAACCGGCAATATCAAGAGAAACCGAGGTCTTCTTTTACAGTGCTGGGTTGTCCCAAAATATGTACTCAGTTTGGCGCGTAATATTTGTCTAATTACAGTCGGATTTATATTTGTGTACGGTAAAATAAATTAATGCTGTCAAATTTAAGCGAGTCTTTGAAAGTACAAGAGAATATTGTTTATTGTTTTCGTCGTGCATCTTTATTATATAAACATAGACACCAAACAATGCACTTTCTTCATTTACACTTTTCAAAACACTGTTTCACCCGGCATGTTTCGGCGCTTATATTGCGCCATCATCAGGGGTTATATTCTGACTTTACATAAAGTCGTACTATTCGTGGCAGGCCTGAATGATATCACTTTATGTTGGTGGGGTTTTAATGGAGGGAACAGAATGACGACATATTGGTAGTCACGCTAAAACACAAAAAATTAGCGTCCCTGTGTGAGAGCACTGGCGGCGGACATCAGATTCTGAGTGGACTGTACAACCAGGTAGACAGTATACGTTAGAAAGTAGGGCAAGTCGCCACCCTTCTCGAGGTGTGAACACTGCAGTACCAACCTGCCTGGTAGTGGCCGTGCCATGGCTCAGGGGGTTAGCCGCCGGCCTCCCACCGCGGAGGCCCGGTTTCGATCCCGGGTCAGTCCATGTGGGATTTGTGGTGGACAAAGTGGCACTGGGACAGGTTTTTCCCCGAGTACTTCGGTTTTCCCCTGTCAATTTCATTCCACTTGTGCTCCATTACTAGGAAAAGGACAAAAAATAATCATCATCTTCATCTTCATCACAGGGTTGCACAATAAGCCACAAGGCTTCGGTGCGTCCGTAGCGTCTGCTGCGGGGCCCTTCACCACTTAAAAAACCTGCCTGATATGCCTGTTCGTTACCTGTCAGCAACCACCCCCTGTCCGTGTGCTGGCTTGTACTTTTATTCTTCTACATGGGAATAACTGTCTTCAATTTTAAAAGAAATCCAGTCGAAATCTGTCCAAACACAACTAAATTTCTTACATAAATTTAATAATCAACCAACTACTGCACAATTAATTAATAATCTCCGACATGTTTCGGCCGCAACTATTCGGCCATCATCAGGGAGAATGCTGTTCCTAGATAAAGAAAGCGTTCTCCCTGATGATGGCCGAGTAGTTGCTGCCGAAACATGTCGGAGATTATTAATTGATTGTGCAGTAGTTGGTTGACTAATAAATTTTATAATAAACAACCGCACGGAAGATGTACAACATTAAATACACAACTAAATTTTATTTGTTATACAGAGTTACATGTTCTGACTCGTTTCAGGTCATCCACAGGTTAACAATTTGTGTTTAAAAGATACTGAGGAAGGAATATGAGTCCGTAAAAAGCTATTAATACTATTAAAATATTGAAATTATTGTGATCGTAATCGGAAATATAGTTTTAATCGCATTTTACGGGTCTATAGTCCTTCTTCACTGTGTTTTAAACACAAATTATGAAACTCAGGATGACGTGAGATAGGTCGAAACATGTAGTTCTACACAATAAATTAAATGCAGTTGTGATTGGACGGATTTCGGCTTGATTTCTGTTACAAACAACACAACGGGGTGACATCCTTTAAAATAATCTTCAGTTTTATTGAATTTTGCTCTCAAAATGATAACCTTATAGATCCAGACCTTTAAGGGAATTTTGATACCAGAGCAAATAATTTCTTGTTATGAGCTTTTACTTTTGTCCGTAATTTACTAAGTTTCTAGGGGAAGTTTGACACTGCGTATTCTTAAGGGTTGTTTGTGCTACCTCTTCGTCCGTAGATTTCGCGGCGTAGGTATGTTTGAGACTGTACATATGTGATTTGGATGTGTCTATGATGAACATTATAAATAAATGCAGAACCTAACGAATTCATTTCAGGAAGGGTGCAGTCACTCATTTTCTCTCCAGTAATGTTTTCATAAAATAACGGGCAGGAGTATAAGGCTTAAAACGATTGCTCAATTTCGCCATAGATATGATTTTGAACTCATCATTTTCAACGGTGTTACGTTCCGAAATTACTTTTATTCCTCTGTGTACTGCAACATGTTCCTATATGCTGCTGACGAGGAACTAATAATGAGGTTTGATTTCCATAAAGGCATGGGCTTTCTTGACCAGGTATATTAGGTATCATACGTTAACCCTTTAAAGACGAAGCATGCCCGTTTTATATAAGGACTCAGTGCGTACCGGGTAGTAAACACTCTCCACTTCGGTTATAAAAACCAGTCTCTTAATGTTTTATAAGGCAAAAGTTGCTGTTTGTGCTGAGATCCATACAAAACACATAAACGCAACGTGGGCACCACGTAGAATTTTTTAATGTTAAACCTGGTGGTACGTAAAGTTACCGCTAGGCTTTAAAAGGTTAAAGAAAGGCGCTGCACCACTAAACTGAAATGTATTCGCATACCCCAAATTGGTACACGGGTTATTGTAGTTTCTTTCTGGTTACAAATATATCTGCATCAACGTGTGTGCTTATTAGAACACCTGTTAAATTTTCAGTAATTTTACTGATTTATGACTTGCAAGTACACGCCGTTGGAAATAAATAACTTGCCCAAATTTCAGATCTGTTGTACTAAGGAAATCCTTCACTCAGGCCGGAGGACCCAGTTTCAGGAAGCTAACAAGGCCTATAAGCGTATTAGGCCTACCCACAATACCTTACAACAGGCCTACCCACAATACCTTACAACAGGCCTACCCACAATTCCAGTGCAATGGCATTAACTTCGTTCTAGTTGGAATCCTCAGGCCTACCGTGTAGAAGCACTTGAAACACTCAAATTTTTGGTAAGTTCCTTCCTTTTTTTCTTCTGTTTCCGACGTTCTTGAACACATCATAATTACCGTTTGTGAGACAATGCAGAGTGTATTGTCTTATGCATCATTATTATGCAGCCTGCGAACCACTGAACTTAATGGCTTGCTGACCGCAGGTTGCATATATATCGAGTAGTATATTGTTTGTACAGAAGGTAAATATGAAAGCAACTAAAGGTGTAGGACCTCCTACATTAACCGCCTCGCTGAAATAGAATCCAACATCAGAAGCGCAGTTACGCAATTAGTCAAGTTCTTGTCTGTTACAAAACACGAATTCTCAGTACTGAATTAAAAGAAGCCCCCTACGTAATAATTGTACAACAGTGTTATCGCCGCTGTAGAAACATAAGCAACAAGCTAGTCGCGTGTGAGTGGTGGTAGTATTCCATAATATTCATGGAATGAATGAAATCACGAAATGTATAATTTGACCTTGAGAAGTATGTGACATATTCCTATCTGTAAGGTAAATTGGATGTCCAAAATGTCTCTTTCTGTAAGGAATTCGAAATTATCGCCACGGCTAAACTGAGAAGAATCAGGTGTAGTCACTATTGTAGAATAAAATTTCAATTAAGGTTGGCCAGCTGCACTTTTGTACATTTTCTTTTTTTGTCACGTCGATATATAAATTCTAGTTCCGTGTTTCAGTCAGTGTGTTCCAGTATCGCATACATCTGGGTAATCGTCCCGAATTGGGCAGGATGCATGATGACAAAAAAACATTTTTTGCATTCCGTTTCTCCAGCAAAAAAAAAAGCCATACATTTCATTTCAACGAAAATGTTCGAATTAATTATGATTTCATTTGTTACATGTCACCAGTGTATTACGAGAAACTGGCGTATCCTAGATGGCAGTTGCAACCACAAGGTAGGTGCTGCCATCTCATCTACAATAGCCAAAATAATATAATCACCACCGGGAACTGACGCAACTTCTGTATTGTGAAAAATAAAATTTAACATAATGAAGTATACAGACCTCTTTACCGGAAACATACTGCTAAATTAGCACAAACTTCGAATTCTGTGTATATATTTTAATTGCTCTTCAGATTGTAATAGGCTATACTTGTGTCTTACAATGCGAATTGTTTGCAGTTATCATGTGTAGTAAGCATCTCATTTGATGTGAATGTTATAAAATAATATTGAAAATTTGGATTCCACCTCCAAGAAAGTACACATCACCGTTACAAATAGTAGTCTTTTATTTTGTATAGAACAGCCCCACACACACACAAAAACCAACGGATATCCATGAAATTTCTCTGTGGTCAATATCCCAGGTTACTGAACAACAGAGCAGTATAGTTGCCACTACTCTGTGAAAGGCGAATGTATGTGAATTTCATTACCCAGCACAATATCCCCCTGCCCCTGGTTGGTTGCGTCAGTGCTCCCTTCAATACACAGGATGAAATATAACCAATGTTGGAACATGTGACAGACATTCACAACAGAATCTGCATGCAGAAAAATCTCAAGAGCATTAGTTTGTGTATTATGGAATAAATACACATCTGGGGAAATTAAGAAAAGTATATAGGATTGCCATGGCGCAGACAGCATTCAACAAGAAGAAGATTTTTCACCAGCAAATTGGACTTAAATTTAAGGAAGAAACAAAGTGCAATGTTTGGAGCATAGCTTTGTATGGTGCTAAAACATGGGCACTTCGGAAGGTAGATCAGAAATACCTGGAAAGTTTAGAAACATGGTGCTGGAGAAGGATGAAGAAGATCAGTTGGACCGATCATGTGAGAAATGAAGAAGTATTACACAGAGTCAAGGAGGACAGGAATATCCTAAATACAATACAAAGAAGGAAGGCTAACTGGTTTGGTCACATCTTGTATAGGAACTGCCTTCTGAAACACGTGATTGAAGGAAAGTTAGGGGAAGGATAGAAGTGATGGGAGGACGAGGAAGAAGATGTAAGCAGCTACTGGATGACCTTAAGGAAAAGAGAGGATACTGGAAATTGAAAGAGGAAGCACTAGATCGCACTGTGTGGAGAACTTGCTTTTGGAGAGGCTATGGACCTGCTGTAAGACGGGAAAAAATGGATGGATGAATGAATGAAGGAATGAATGAACGAGTGAGTCAATGAATATATTCCAGAGAAAAACTGGAAGCGCTTGTTTTGGAAGAGGCTATGGACCTGTCATAAGACTACGGAACAAAGGAATGAATATATTCCAGAGAAGAACTGAAAGTGAAGTGTGGACACTGACTCAGAAGCAAAGGAGTAATATAGAGGCAGGTGAATTTTATGACAGAAGTAAGTCTATTATTTTACTGATTTATAAGAAATGTAACAGAACATACTGCACAAACTATTAATACATGCCTCTTATCATTTATATATAAAATCTTATCAACATTATGCTCTAACATATTCTGTGTTCCTCATACAATGACATAAAAATGGGAGAACAATGAGACAGCACATCAGCTGTTCACAGAAATAAGGACAGTCTGTGATTCATTTGAAGTTTTGTACGATTTTCCCTTAAATTTCATATATCCATAAAACTATTTAGGTTAATAAAAATGCATTCAACCTCTACACTGCAAGGTAGAAGAGGATCGGACTAAGTGAAGTGAAAAATGCATTCAAATGAACACAGGTATGCACACTTGGCTCATGTATTTTCTTGCTCAAAACAGTATAAAACGAACAGATCACATTGCTTTTCAACTTTGCTGTACAATATGCCATTAGAACAGTCCAAGAAAACGAACAGGGACTGAAATGAAATTGTTCACACCAGCTTCTGTTCTATACTGATGATATTAATTTACTGCATGAAAATGGAAATACTGAGAATAAAGACACGGGTGATGTGTTGGTCACTGCTGGGAAACGAAATGTACTCAGGTTAGTGTCCTATCCCCAGAATGCAGGACAACAGATGAGAACGAGAAGGTAAAGGACGAGGGGAATGCAGACATGTGACAGGAGAGTGAGGACTGCCTTTTTGTAATGAATTTATTATCTTACATTCCATGGTGCTTTACAAGGACAAGGATATAGTCACATTCATAAAGTTGAGACGGCTGAGCTCGGCAGGACATGTTATTAGGATGGAAGAAAATGGGCCTGCGAAGAGAATCCTCATTAGTAATCCAGAAGGCACAAGGGGAAGAGGACAACTGAAAATTAGATGGGAGGACAGAATGGACAATGACAGCAAAGCCATCAGAGTATGGAACTGGAAGAGTGCTGCCTTGAACCAGGAAACCTGGGATAAGCAACTAAGGAAGGCCTTGGCTCTTGGAGGACTGTTATGCCAAGGATGATGATGATGATGATGATGATGATGACGACAATATTCCATGGTGCGCAGCCAGAAAAGTTACGATTAACAGAAAAGTACAACACAAAGGTGGAACAACAAAATGGAAAATTAGTTTCAGCAACAAATCCGCCATCTTACCACTTCCATGAACCATGTTAACAGGAAATCCAGTGCTCACTAATGAAGTCACCAAAACATCTCAAGAGCAACAAGTTAAAGTAAGTAATTCTAAGAATAACTACTTGGAAGTTTTTGTTTTTTGAACGTAGTGAAACAAAGCTAGACAGTCTATGACACTGAACGAGTTAATCCAACAAACTGGGGCATTTCAAATCTTCTACCATGTAGAGCAAGAAAAAGTTGTCATTCTGCATTATAAACCTATAATATTGTGGTGCCACTTAACAGCCACATCCCTGTAAGTTATTATTAGCCAGCTTCTTGAGAAAGCCATTAAAAAAGTTTCTATCAAACCTGGATAAGGATATCATATACAGCCACAGTAAACTGTGGAAGTAGGAGTAGACATAAAACCTTTGCTGCGATTAAGCACTGTACTGATGGTGACAGAGATGTAAAGCTCCATACATCCTTAATCTCATCCTCAGAATACAGTGGTAAAACAGCCTCAGTCTCTGTTGGATAGGATACGCTGAGCCCTACAGCCATTCTGAATATGATGGTGAAGAGGAAGTCCTGTCCTTGCCACCCAGCCAGTAACCAGTAACAGGATTACCTGTTTTTGAGTTAAAGTGGCACTTCAGGATATAACATCTGTTACTAAAAATATACATATAGCATATACTCAAAAGGACAATTGATAGTATGTATTTGTGCACCAATGGTCTTCAGTAACAAAATTCATACAGTGTTATATTACATATGTGAAAGATACCATCAGAAGTCATAATCTTAAACTCTTAAACATTAATTACTAACAACAAATTTTTCAAGTTCTTTGGAAGTTCTAAATTTAATTCTTTAGTCATGGAGGAACTGATGTGTGGATCCGTAACCCATGCATATCTTTAATTTCTTCTTTCAGTGCCTGTAAAAGACAAAATAAACTTGTTACGGCCACATGTGAAACAAAACATCTTCTCGTAAGCTTCACTAAGATGTTATGTAAATTCAGCCCTTCATTGAATATGGATCCTAAAAAGTTTTAATGCTACTAGTCTAAAACTGCACTGATGTCATAATGCAAGATCCTTCACCACATGCAAAAGAATGATCTTTACACCAAAAATGAGAGAAAAATGACAATCAGAAGAGCATGTAAAATGTTTGTAACAATGTTTCAGTTGAATTTTTTCCCTTGCAAAAATGAAAATAAGTCAAACGAAATGTCTGATGTGGTAAATAGTAGGAATTCCTTTAAGTTGATTATACTTGCAATCTTACCTTACCTGCAGTTCCATTTTTATGGGGTCTGTGACTTAATTTTATCACATGTCACTGTATTAAATATATTAGGCACATTTCATCTTATTGTCACCAGGGGAATCCAGCAAGTTGTATAACTCAGACCACATGTTTCTACTGCCATCCCCTCAAAACCAGGATACCTTGCCCAAAAAATGTAGCACATAATGTTCATCATGTTTGACACATTCACTTGTATCCATTGCCTCAATGTATTAGTGCTGGAGGATTTGAATCCACTTAAACAGGACTTCAAAGCCACACACAGAAAAACATATAACATTTACATACATTGTGCTGTGAATATTTCAGCATGTCTGCTGCAGTTTTATTGTTAGTATCAAGCTAGCACGAATTGCAGCCTTTCTAGATGGTGATATAATTTAAATCTTTAAGGCTTCATGTTCTTCTGGCTTCAGAAATAGGGTCTGGTGTGTCAGAGTGACAGGATGTACTTTCTCATGCCTATCTATATTGGAGACGGACAGAAAATAATGTTGTAACTGTTACGAAACTGTTGTACAGCAGTACAGGTAATCCATCTGTTGTTAGGGTATGTCTAATTCCAGGAGGGCCACCCAGCACAAGTCAAGGGAACTATCAGCTTTTTAGGTTCCAGTGTTGGTTTCAAATGGAGAAAATGTACATGTTTTGTGTTCACGCAGAAATGGACACTAAGGCCAAATTTTTTAAACAACCAAGACATCTCCCACATTGGTTGGGAACAGAAATGTGACTTTATACTTTCAACAAAATCCAAAATTAATTTTAAAAAATTCATTACACTTAGTATAATGTGAAGGCATTTCTAGCTCCATACAAAATGACATGTGCCCAGCTCCATTAACTCATTTATTATTGCCATCAAACTGAAACTGAAAGAATATTTTTGTTTGGCTGCCATGTTGGTATTTCACATTCTGCAAAAATATTACCTCAACAGAAGTGCATATTTTTCCAAGTTCTATTACCATACATCATTTTCGGATCAAAAAGTAAGTGTTGTTGGTGTGACTACCACCTTAGAAGCTTGCATGTGTAGCACTGTTTTTACTGAGTGTAGGAAATAGTAAAGTATGGCACTCGAGCACTTTCCAATGGCATAATTTTTGTACCAGGTTTCATGAAAATCAGTCCGGTGGCTCAAAGTTGTTGTGGGGGGACACAGACAAGCACAACAGCACGACAATCTTATATGCCAATGAAAGTTAGCAAACAGACAAGGAAAGTTAATCAGCAAGTTAGCTCAAGTGCTAATGCTTCTGACTTTATGCACGAGGTGGTTGGTTTGAGTCTCAGTTGGGGCACAGAGTATCCTGGCTGGGGTTCTTTGTGGATTTCCTCAGTCCCTCTAGAAAAATGCCAGGACTGTACCTTAAATTACGGCATGACCACTTGCTTCCACATCCTGTCCAATTCATCATTCACTGTCATCAAATCATTTGATTCTAAAGAGTCCAAGTTACTGACAGTGAAATTACAGAAACTATGAACAAATACACAAACAAACGAGTAAATTAAGCAAATTTAATTAATGGAGAATAACTGTTGGGTGTGTTGTTACTTTAATTCTATTAACTTCTTATCATTATAATGCAGTCACCTATACAGAGTAGGCCTAATATATAGTGTGCAATTTGCCAAGAACAAAAGGTAATCTACAGCCCTGTAAACTGTCATCTAAAGAGTGTGCAAAAAGGTATTCATTTTAGTTCATAACTGGAATATTGAGTCATTAACCTCATTTATCATTCGGTGCTGTTTAACCATGCTCAATCCTTTGAACTCTGGAGTTTCAACTATGATCTCAAACATTGCTCCACAACCACCTGTAAAATAAATTCAAAAATTGGACACATAATAAACAAAATATAACTTGGAAGGTTTGAAAGTCCGGGAACAATGAAAAAGTGAAGTTTGAGGTCCTCACAGCAGTGTGGTTGAGAGTTCTGTTCTTCTGGAATGTGATTGTGCGTTGCTGGGTAATTGGTTCCTAATGCTTTGAAAGAGGGTAAGGCCATCACCTTCAAGGGTCTGGAGATACAAGAAGATTTCTAGACCCTTGAAAAGGGCACTGTGGTCCTTTCCAACATCAGGTGCCAATTACCCAGCAATGCATCATATCCCAGGAAAAACAAATCCTCAACCATGAATAAGACTGAATTATCATCACCAGAGTATTTTCTATGCACAGAAAGTAACCACATCTAGTGGCCTAGCTTACCTATTCCTATTAAACACTATCAAAAATTTGCAAAATGAGACTGCAGTTAAGCCATTTGTGTAACACATACTGCATTCATAACACGCAAATAGTTAACCTGAAGCAGAGATGGGCATTTCCCACAATGCCTAATTCAGACTGCAACAAAACATATTTGACCATGTTTTGTGTATAAACTTACATCACAAGTGCAGTTTAATTACTCAGTAGTTTAAAATAATGTTACAAAAAGAGTACTTTTGGACCCTGAAGATTCCTGACTTCAGAAATGTGATACTGTGCCAACATTTCAAAGGCACCTGTTGTGAACATTATCATGAAAGATGAATTCCCACTGTTACATTGTATCACATATTGTTGGATTTCAGCATCTTTTTAAGTTCATATTAATTTTGTACCCCTACTTTCCTTTATGCACAAATAAGGGACCTTAATTAATCATTTACACACACACACACACACAGTTTGTTCCATATCATTATACTATCAATCATCAATGCAACCATAAACCAAATTATACCATGTCATGTTGTACTGCTAACCATAAACCATCAAAGTGCACCATGTCCTGTTGTATGGCAAACCATAAACCATCAAAATAAACCATGTTATCTTGTATGGCAAACCATAAACCATCAAAGAATACCATGCTATATTGTACGGCAAACTGTTGCCATTCAAAAGGTTGCGTTCTTGAAAAATCTCAGGAACAGTGAACCCATGATACACAAAGTTGAGACCTTATGTGAAAAATTGGATTAGGGGAACCAAAGACAAATGAAACATTGTAATATGTTATTCAATAATTAATAATCATGAAAATATTTACATTGGTGTGCACTGCTATGACATCATTGTTCCTTGCTGAAAGTTGTCAGGGTGATTGAAGGATCTAATAATGCATGGTGGAGGCAGAGACTGAAGACTTAGTGCATAGGTGATATTCAACAGCCTTGCTTTCTTCTGCATGTCCTTATACACCATGTGTGCTGCCAGGACAGCCTTCATCTCCATCTTCCAGCCACACACACAAACCCTTTTTCATCTCTTTGAGAAAGCGGTCATGATGACTTGCACAAGAAAACTTCACACTCAGTGGAGCACTGGCCCTAATGTTGAACTTGATGATGTCTTCATTTGTCTAAGTGAAACAAATCATCAGTTTGTTTACACTGTAATGGTGTCTGACCACAGGAATGCCCATTCCCCTGTCCATCAGCATGTACATCACACTTTGCAGACATAGGTAAAACAAGAGGGTAAAACTTAGTTCTGAGGGGCGGCGGTGGCGCAGTTGGTTGAGGCACTGCACTACAAACCAGCAGGTCGCGGGTTCGATTCCTGATGGTGTCAGTGGATTTTTTCATTGGCATAATCCTTCGGGCCGCACTATGGCCCTGGGGTTGACTCAGCCTCTGACAGAAATGAGTACCAGGAGTATTTCCTGGGGGGTATACGCGGCCAGTGCGTATGGCTGACAACCTTACCACCTTCATGTGCCGACTGTCTAGAAATCTAGGAGCCTCACCTCCTGGAACCCTAAGGGCCTGTCCAGGCCTGTAATGGGACTGCTTTACCTTTAAAACTTACTTCTGAAGTCATGGGTCATGTACGTTGCATATCACACAATATCTAGGTAGAGAGTGTATCAGACAGGAGAGCAGATGCAGATACAGCCTCCATACACTTATTCCAGTGCCACTGGAAATGAGCAAGGGTCCATCACTGCTGTGCGTAAGAGGTGCCACAATAGTTCTTCCACATAAATAAACCCATAATGTGCAAACTCACAGAAAAGGAGGAACTGCTGTATTGCACTTTGATGGCTTTATATTTGCAATGATAGACACTTATGATAGATAGATAGATATGGCCGGTCAGCCAAAAGAAAAGGCTGTACTCCAGGTCTACAGTCATCTCTAAAAAATCATCTTTCTCATTTATTTACTTTAATATTATACCAGGATTCTTTATCAGTTTGGTCAGTACAGTCTTGCACAACAAAGGACTGTCTAATAAAAATGTAAGAATGCTCATATTAGGGGCTTCTTGGATGCTGCACCATGTAGAGTGGTAGTTATGTCCTGTGAAATGTTCACATTGCCCCTGTTTTGTAAAAAGGGCCTAATGCCCTATTCGATATATGGTGGGTTGTCCCCTTTTTACAAAATATGGGTGAGATCTATATACTGAACTACGGCGTATCACTCCAGAAGAACATAACCGAAATTCTCACAGCTGTGAAAATGTCAAATCTCATGCACGAGAAAAATAATACAAAAACAGGGGTTATGGAACAATGTATGAGGGGTTATGAATAGCAGGTGAACAGGGATGTGAAAGGAAGCAGTACACCTAATTTCGAGGTACTATCCTAGCAGCAGCCTCTAGGACCTGAGGAAAATCATGAAAACAAAAGTACTGAACTAACATAGAATAGGCACGGGACTTCTTAATCTTCTAACATGAACATTTTTATCAATCTTCACACCTTCACTTGCTGACACTTTAGAATGCAAAGTGATTCACTGTGAGGAGATTGTAAATTAATTATTATAAACCACACAAGAATTTACCAGCAAAACCTAAACGGGAAGGTTACATATGATGGTTGATGTATTCCAAAGCTGCTGAAAAGCAGACTTCACACTGTTCGTGATCTGAAAGGAGACATTAGGAAAAAAACTGCTGCCATGCGCACTGCAGCATTTACAAACATGAAGTGTCATGTAACTTGTGTCTCCAGCTGTAGGGAAGCCAACTTCCAACATCTTATACAACCCAATTATTTGTATGTCTGCTCACATAATGTTGTTCCTGTGATCTACACTATTATTTTGGAGTCTTCCCCCAGTTAATCAACCTGTATGATTATTTACTTAACCAAAGCAACATATTTTAATGAACATAGTAATTAAGTGTAATATATTCCTCCCTGGCTTTCCTCAGTACATCTCTTGTCTTATACATGTCAGGCCATATTACATCATGGTTACTTGCACGGCAAAGTTACACAAACTCAGGTCAAAGTATCCAAGATACATGCAAAAACAAAACACATAATTTGACATTAGACTTTAAGGTTTGATTTTAGTGACAGAAACTCAATTTAAGGTTCTCAAGACAAATTTCAAACACAAACTGTACTCCAGCATGTCTAGCCTTTCATATTATGACCCAGACTAGGCTGTGACCTTTCAATGTATTGACATAACCTCAAGTCGTAGCTCCGTAGTCTCCTTAATGCCCAGATATGACATAGTAAATATTTGAGCAACACACTACAAACTACCAAGGTGGTGTCACAGAGAGTCATAGGATAGGGAGTTACTGTGCTTAAGCTTCCTGGATATCATGCTTACTTCCCTCAGAAACTGTTGCGTATGTTACCTTCACTAGTTATGTTGGCAACCCCATACAACATGGTTTCCATTAAATCCAGTGTAAATTCTAGGTTCTATATATATTTCGGAGGACCTCCGCGGATTTCCAAAAACTATTGTTATGTATATTAGATGTGCATATGTTGATTTTATAAGTGGCCTCTTATTCTGTATTACATTCAGTGACTTTTACTTTTTTGCATACCACGACTCACATTTCCGACCCCATAGCCACCACATCTACTGGATATTACTTATGAAATGGCAGACGACGCGATTATTATATGCTGGCCCAGAAGATGGGCATGAGTAAACACAACTTTGATTCCTTACGAAAAGCATGGCACTGTCGTTTCCATTTTCTTGTATAGTTAAATTTCGTTACCTGATATATCAACAACATCGATTGTCTTCGCATGTGGAAACTCATGGTTCAGAATATCTTTCACTTTCTTCTCTGTAGTCTTACCAGAAGCTGCTCCAGTTCCATTCCACAGTCGAGATAGGAGCTGCAAGGTGTAAAAATTACATGAATTGCACTTGTAAGAACATTGTAATATTTCATATATCAAACGTGTATTCTAACCGAGAATGGCCGTGAGGTTGCAAGTTTCGGTATTTTACTCATGATTCCATGAAGATGTAACTATGTTTGAAAATTAGCGCTTTTCTGCAGTCATTTTGTCCTATCCGTTTACATTCGAGACATCGTGGCTCTACCCACGCATCCAGCGGTGGTAATAGGCACAATCGAAGGATCCCACGGATAATATATTGTCGTCGCTGCTCAACACAGCACCGTACTCTGATCCATGACAGCACCCACTTGCGTTCGACAACCATCACGGATTACAGCGCTCCTATCCTGCTACAGCCGTACTTCTACCGTCTGCTTCGGGAGACAAACGTACTTGGAGCCTTTACAAGTCAACGAGCGGTTTAATAGCGAAATAAAGTGAGGCATATTAATGTAAGTTTCATTGGAAATTGTTTTAAGCGATAATTAAACGAAGAGGAAAAATGTATGCAATCGAACTAGACACTTTACTTTGTAATAGTTTTAATAAGAAATTGCAGAGAACAGAAGAACTGCTATACCCCGCAGACATGTTTTGTTGTTGATTTCAGGCTTCCGATGCGATGATGATGAGGTCGGCGCAGTGCTGGGGTATTACACAGCATCGAATGGTAATCCTTTACCGACGTTTCGGAAAAACGTATCGGTCCCATCTTCAAGGGTCAAGAAGGCCAAGAAGACCCTTGAAGATGTGACCGATACGTGTCCCGAAACATCGGTAAAGGATTATCATTCTACGCTGCGTAATACCCCAGAAGAGCGCAGATCTCATATTTTGTTGTTGTCTACTGACTATGTATATATAGCAGAGCTTATACATATTATCAGGCTGGGGCGGTGAAACCTGTCGGGTCGCGACAGGTTGGATTATGGCACGCGAAGTCACTAACTCGGTTGACCGTAGTGTCGCCTGGGGTGCTTGGAAAGTTGAAGCCAAACCAGCCCTTTTTTGCGTATCTATTGTAGTATAACGTAGTACTAGTTACGTTTTATGCGATATTAGTGTGTATTTCCTTAAGATACCACATAATCTTTGCAATGATTTCACGAAGCGGAAATGGGAGATTGAAATTCGGAATAACAATATAGTAAGCCAAATTTTGGCAAGTAGAATTGTAAGACAGTGTAGCAACGTAACTGCCGACTGTTGTGAAGACTGCGATGAGACTTCGGGTTGCATAAAATACAGGCAGTTTCTTGACACGCAGAGGACCCTGTTCCGGGAAACAAGTAACGACAATATCTGACTATGTTTATGTGAAAGCACCTTGTGCTGAAAACGTGTGGAATCTGAAGGAATAATTTGAATGAGTTAGTACTCTTTTCAGTCTTCCTTTGGCAGCCAAAAACTGCACAACATTCCATCAAGCACGCCATTGCTCTGCGCCAAACTTATGCGTAGCTGTCTGGCCAGTGAGCTTTGCTGTAACGGCGCAACTTCACACTTACTGTCGTCTGCTCAGTCATGTGACGTCAGAGCCTGTCCATGGTGCAATGATGGCTGTTGGTAGTAATGATGTCGACGTGATTTAAATATAAAGATAGACGAAAGAATTACGCGAGTATTTAGTTAATTAGTTAATGAAGTACGAAGTATCGGTTGTGACTTCAGATACTAAGCGGAGAATGAAAATAAGAAGAATATGAACAATTTTGTTCTGCTATAGAAGAGGACAACCAGCTAGCTGCGAACTCGACCAGTATTATTTTGTTTTGGACAGGTTATATTTCTCGCAGTATATTCGGTTATCGAGTATGTTTTGAGCTGTACCAGTCTGTTTCGTCCGTCATGAAAGCACGATGACTGTGGTTGTGAAAGTGGTCAGTGTAGGGTCGTCTGTTGGCGGAATGTTAAATAAGTCACAACGTCTCTTGTTGGGCCTTTTCGTCCTTCTGTTAGTTGATGTTATATGGGTTTCTTCTTCGGAACTGACAAAGGTAAGAAGAATGTGAGAACGAACAGTACTCTTATGAGTGCCTACATGCAATATTTTCTTCTCTGGTATTGATAATTCAGCTTAATATGTGGTTCACAACTGCATGTTATTTTAAGAACTCAAATTACATGAGCTTGTGCATGAGTGGAAGATACTAAGTTTCACTGTACTATGGTACAACAACAAAACGACTGGAGTGTTCCTTGATGTCAACGTTTAATGTAATGAAATATGCTTATGCCTTCTGTCACCATTTTAACGAGACAAACTGAAACTGCTACACAATTTTTGCAACAGGTATAATTGTACAGTAGTTACTAGATTGCTTTTAAGTGCGATTGTAGGCATACAGTATTGTTTCTGGGTGCATTTGTGTCCATATGTTACTTTTGTACTTCCCCAGTACATTTTGTATGGATTTATGGATTTTCATGAAATTTGTTATGACCATACAACAAGTACATTGGAGACTACTCCACCTTCTTACTTTTAATTTCATATCCATGGTAATTCTTTCCTGGCAGAAATGGAATTTCAGAGCTGGAAGTAACACTAGTGCCACGGCAGATTTGTGTGGTAAATGGTCTTAAACAACAAGAAACTTTCATTAAGGATGAGCTTCTAATTTTCCCAGATATGATGCCTTTTAGTTTCATAGAGGGGTGTAAATTTTTTTGGATGAATCTGTTTCTTCCATCTTAGCAGTAGACCCAAACATTGGTACCCATGTACCAAACTGCATGGCATCACATCCTAGAAGACCATAATCTTGACACTCACTGCTCTGGCAACATTGGATATCACATTTGTTAACAATAGTTTATTGAGTCTAAATATGGTTGTTATATGGAAACTTCATTAGCCCTTCTTCTGGTGGCAGTTAGTAATGAATAACAACATTGCAAATGCAAAATTGTGTATGGACATAATTTGTAAATCTATGTACATAATGCCAGCATTATATTACACTGTTATATGAAACATTATAGGCATATGGAAATTTACAAATTTGGTGAGGGATCACAATTTAAACATCATGCCTGACATCTCTTATGTAGTGAGAATCAGCACTAGATCATTGCATGATATCAATCATAATTCTTGGTATGGAGGAGTTAAAGGGAAAGTTGACACTGTTAGTTGTCTAAAATACTGTTTGTAAGCTGTATATAGTAATCATCAGGTTTTAGGGTATGACGTGGCAAGATAGGTTAATTGGTCTGCTATTGTTCTATTGAAAATGTCTTTAAATGGCACTGTGCCCACCCTTGCAGCTATATTTAAAAGCCAACATGCGTCTGTTCTTACAGTATTATCTTACTTTTGCATGTTCTTTTGTGTTTATGGACAATAAAATGAATTCTTTGACCAAAGAAGGATCAGAGGAGAGCATAATGCTGCCGTCTGGTGATGATGTGGCCAAATACTAGCACGTTCTAACCATAAACTTCAGAACACTGTGGAGACATGGTGTTCCTCTTTGGACAGAGTGTCCACTCATGTCTCACAGAGTTAGTTGATAGTGAGTTAGTTTATTCTTGGTGTGCAGAGCCAAAGTCCTTACAATTAGTGTCTTAACAATACAGTACTAATGGGCTTATAAATATGATGTACTAATACATTTCTAGGTAAAAACTTCATTCCTTTCTTATTTTATCAAGTTTGAATTTATGCTGCATTATGTGTGTATTTTCTTTCCAGTATATTTATCACAATGAAGATTTTGAGAAACCTTTCTTCAGCACATATGTAAAGACATCCATGTTTACATTGTATCTACTGGGGCTGTGTTTTTGGCCACCTTGGCGGGACCAGTGTAGTAAACCTGCCACATACATGGTATGTTGACTTCTGTTACAACAAAAAAATTTATTTGTAAGTGTACTTTCATGCACGTGCCTGTTTTTTTTAACAAGTAGTAATCTGCACGTTAATTGACCCAGGAATATATGTGTATTAATTCCATGGTTGACATATAATACAGTAAATTTTGTGATATCTGGCACATCCAGGACCAAAGGTTTGCCGAATATCGCTGTTTTCCCGATACAGGAATATTATACTTACTATGTATCTTAGTGTACCTAGCAACCTCATGGACAGACCTAACCATTTAACTTGTCACTTGATATCCTGTCCTAGTTTTCCATGCTGCACTTTCTAGTCATTCTCACAACTACAACAAGGTGCACACATAACGTAAATAAAAAAAAACCTAGACCACCAGTGTTGAATTCTGAATCGTTTATATTTACAGCACTGAATTACATACACGTTTTGGTGTCACCATCTTCACTGTTCGCTTATGTAATTTTTCCCTGTAAATTGTCTTTCTTGAGCAACTTAAATAATATAATAATAATTGTATTAATATAATTATTATTATATAATGGGGCTCTTTTTCTATTTGCTGGTTAATAGAGATTTGTGGATAATCAAATACTGGATATAACAGCTTTTACTGTATATGGTTGTTACTTTATCCAGCCCATATTGTTGGTTACTGCACGGTCCATTCCATATGACGGTAGACACTGTAGCACTCAGTGCTATTTAAATTTCCTGTGATTTGGGGTCCATGCCTTTTAGGTTAATGTACAGCAGTTAATATTGTTATCCATTGTAGTTAATGAAGGTGCTGGAAGGTTCTCATTTTTTTGCCAGTACCCAGTTTGCAGGATTAAAGGGAACCTGCCACTGTGAAATGAAACTGTTTGGTTGTTGAAAGTAGTTCCCTTTGTATTAAGTAATGTTGCTGACATTTATAGGGTATGACAGTGCACATTAATGTTTAAATCAAGGTTTTAAATGAAGATTATTCCAGGACAGCATAATTAGCAGCAAAGAATTAACACTTGTTGGAGGTTGCTGAATAGCATATAACGCTTGCTGTTCAAGGGACGGTATATGTTGGAAAGACAAGCCAGTTTAATGTAGGTGGTCATTTTACCTTCAGTTTCATATCATGCTAGAACTATTGTGAGCTAATAAACACTATATTGGTATTGGTTGAAGATTAAATTTTGTTATTCCTACAGAGAGGTCCAGTTGTCATGTCCCTGAGTACAGGAAAATACCATCTCTTCAGACATGGGTTTGTTTCCTGATACAGTAACTGTGTTCTTGTTGTTGCTAACTGAGTGGTTGGAACAGTCATTACTTACATCTGCACCTCAGATGGGCTCAGTGCACTTGTGAAATTTCTACATTTTAACAAAGCGTGATGGTTGGCATTACTTTTGCGAAGCATGCACCATGAACAAATATAGTTGAAAGTTTTGTAAAAAATTATGCTTATCAGCAGTTTCATATAAAAGAACAGTATACAGATGACTGGAGAATTTTGAATTAGGGGTTCGATGCTGGACGGAAATAAAATACCAGCACTTGTAGTTTTTTTGGATGAGGCATACTTTCATTAAATAGGAACAAAAACAGCCAAAATAGAGGATTTTGGTTTTACAAAAATTCCCATGCAGTTTATACAGGCCTGTGAGTGTGCGTGAAATCACAGGCTCTGTGTTTTTTGAAGCAACAGATTTTATCATATTACATTAATTCCTACACCACTGTTCCAGGAACTGATGAAGAGAAAATGTAGGACAGTCATCTTTGCAGGGCAACTTTTAAAAATAAATTGTTGGGTTTCAAGGCAATAGCTAGTTGTGTACACAAAAATTTACTACCATCTAGTTGCACAGTTTTTTATAATTAAAAACCAACCAAATGCAGAAATCACAATATATAATTTATTTCAGTCTGTTCTACTTCTCCGACATGTTTCGGTGTATTCACCATCATCAGGGAGGTACACATCGTATCATTACATAAAACATTAAAATATTAAAATGTGGTACTAGTACTGATCCTAAAAATCTTGCAATATATCTTCTTGTCATGAGTCAATAATGACGTGGTGATTTGTTGAGTTGTAGGTTGGATTGTAAAACTAAAACTACATGGATGCTTGAATGAATATCCAGTTTAAATTGGTTGTGTGTATGCTTCAACATCAGGCAGCAGACTCTGAGGAGGAGGAGTAGAGTAGACTGGTACAAATTATATACTGTGATTTGTGCATTTGGTTGGTTTTTAATTATAAATTATAGTTAATGCATGGAGCTGAATAATATAAAATTTAGTTCCACAATGTTTTTGTGTTTATTGTACGAAACTCCTGCATGTTTCAGCTATATGTTCTGGACATCTTCACGGAGTTACAAGTTTTGGCTGATGCGTACAGCGTATATGGCAACTTGTCATAGAAAACTGGCAGACTGTATACATAAATGTAATATAATATAGTATAATATAATAAAAATACAGTAATCATTGTTACTACATAAGTTGTCAATATATAAATAGGTAGTTATAATGAGTACAGCGTATTCATTCGTGGTGCACACTTGGAGTACCTAAACAACGGATTGTACAGTCCACTTTAAATAAAATATGCCTGCACCACAGATGTTTGAATATGGAGCATTACTTTTAATACTTCTAATATCTACAACTTTTTAAGCTCAATTCAGATGCAGTTGTAACGTTACAGCTACCTGTTTATATGTTGACGACTTATGTAGTGACAATTATCAGTGTATTCTTATATTATATATATGTATATAGTCTTCCAGTTATCTATGAAAAGTTGCCATATTTGCTGCACGCGTTGACCAAAACTTGGTAACTCCCTGAAAGCGGCCAGAATATTTGGCCGACGTGTGTAAGAGCTTTATATAATGAATGCAAAAACATTTTGCAGCTAGTTGGTAGTAAATTTGTGTGTGTTAGACTGTTTCCTGGAAGACGCACAACATTAAGCATAGTTGTATGTCGATAAATATTTTCAGAAGGTGCAAGGCCTGCTTAGAAGCTGGAGGGAGCACTTTTAAACTCTGCTGCGAAAGAAGGTGAGTTGAACGGCTGAGTAAGACAGATTCTACATATGTGACAGATTCAGGCTTTGCATGCGTTAAAGCAATAGTGACAGCTGCTGTGAGCAGGGATGTCAGGGGATAAGACCTCTCTGTAGTTGTAGGTGTCGTAACAAGAATCACACTCTAACGTCACACATACTCTTCAGTTCATTATCACTATCATAGTGTATCATAAAATGGCTGTATAATAATTTTTGTATTCATGTTACAGTACCTTGATCCAAACGCAGATGATGAAAACTTCTATACAGAGGGAAACACAAGTTTGGTAAGAATGGACTTGAACTTAGTGTTGCTCATAATCTTATGTTACAATGACCAACAAAACTTCAGATGTGACTGGTAGTGTTCAGTTTGGAGGAATGTGACTGCAGTCTTTAATGCCATGGTCTTCTGGGATGTGATTTCATTTATTCAGGAAGATTGGTACCAGTGTTTTGGGAGAACATGCTGCTTCATTCTGGTCTGAGAATGAAAGTAACAGGTGCCTGCTACCAGATTTCATGGTGCCACATCTTGAATACTCACTGGCAGAAGAACCTTGGATCTCATACACAGTACATTTCCTGTAATACAAATTTGAAGGCAAACTTCAAGACAGTTCTTAACCAGACAGTGTGCAAGTGTCGATTCACAAACTTAATCATACACATTGTTGATTGGTAGAGCAGTTAAATAGTTATGACACAGAATGGTTTGTATAGTTTTTTATATGTGGTTGATATAAATAATGCTACTTAGTTCTGCACTGTGGAGATTGAATGTATTCAGCACACTGTATTCCTCTGTAGTTATGAAATCGAAATATGCCGTTCTGTTTTCCGACCCTTTAAGATGCTTTCTGTTGCAAGATAGTACACTCTTGACTGCATGTGTAAACCTACTAATGCGCTTCTATAAAATTCTTGTTGTCTTCCTGCCATTACATTTACACAGTGTCTCCCCTGTGTTTTTTACATCTTCCAGCATTTGTGCCCAGAATTTTCTTGACCTTCTTGTGAATCTGTTCCCATTTATTCAGTTTCATTGTTCCATATAGCAGTGGTTTACATTGCATTCATATTAAATAAAGGGTGATTCAGGAGGAAAGGTGAATATTTTTGAAGGTGATATTATTGGTCATTGTGGGGGAAAACATTTATATGAACATGTGTGTAATTCTGAATGCTTACTGACCATAGAGCCATTTGAATGTACAAATATAAAAGCATTGTGAGTGGTAATAAGGAAGAGAAATCACCTTTAATTTTGTTTTAATGCAGTGTTTAAATGACAGATTTGTTACATAGAAATGACAAATTTGTTTCACAGAAATGACAGATTTGTTACAGTTCACAATAAATTTTCAAAAATCATATCATCAACCTCAATAAACTTCACAGTGTGTGTGTGAAGATTACATATTGTTCATCTGAGTTGATTTTCACATTTCTTTGTGCTGGCAGTGGCATCCAAAATGCGAGTGAGCAATTTGTCTTGTGCATCCACCTTTCTTTTGTAAACGTCACTCTTTGTCCAACCCCACAAACAAAAAGAGAAGATGGAGAGAATAATAGTCCCCACCAGATACAAGTGGCTGTATCTCATGAACCATTCAGAATTAGACACTCATATGAATTTTTTTTTTCTTGCAATGGCCAATACTATCACTGTTCCAAATGCTGACCTTCCCTCCTGAATCACTCTGTATATAAGGCTTGCTCCAAGTGAACCCATTTAGGGATTGTGCTCTGCAAAGGATTGATACACCAGCTGATTCATGCTCTCCACAAAGAACTCAGTGGGTTCATGCTGGAACCACTGCACCACTGCATTGTAGATGTCTTTGCCTCAGGGAGATGAACATATAGCAGTCACAGTGTGTAAACTCTAGATCATGTAATGCGTGATCAGACACTTGAAAGTGCATGGAGTGCAGCATGTCCTGCACGCTGTGGGCCATACACATGGGGATGGCTGTTATGCAGCATGATGGCTGCTCTTCTGAGCTTGCTGGGATGTTTTCATGAGATGGTGGTGTGCAGCCATAAAAGTTGCTATGAACAGCGAGACATATCTTGTCTGTATTTCACAATCTATAGAGCAAAGCAGGTCAGTGATTTGAAACCAGACGTAATTGAAGTTCTTCACCCAGATTCATGGTTCTGCTACCTGAACTTGAGGGACCAATTAGACATTTTGATTCAAATTTTGATACCTGTGAAAGCTCTGTGTATCATGATATAAGGTTTTAAAGCACAGCGTAGGGTCTTACGCACTCAAATTTCATGGTGTGAAGGCATTTTTAGATACTTTTTAAGTAAGCATTCTGTATCATCCAGGAAGATACGTTCCAGTGTTGTGATTAGTATTGATCTTCATAAGCTGTTCTGTCAATAATGCCCAATTTACTGGAACTTATCTGTGAGCAAGCTGCAGGAACTGAGCATTCTGTGTTATCAACCAAGTGACTCTAGTGAATAAATTAACCTGTTAGAACAGATGGTTTATTTATTCATCACATCATATGTTGTGGCAACAGTGTTCAAGAGCAGCTGCATCCATGTAAATAACCCCTGCAAGATAAGTCTTGTGTCAAATAAAAAAAATCATATACATAATCAAAAGGTTGGGATGTCATTGAGAAAACGGAACATTTACAGGGCATTCATCAGCTGTTGTGTCAGTGGGTTGCCTGCGTCACTGGCCATGATGAGTGTTTTTAATGGCCCCGGCTTTGCCCACACCAGTTCCCATGCAGATTTCATTTGAAGAAATGTTGTAGACTATGGCTGCTATTTTTGTGGTATCTGAGATAGTGGGCGAAATTGATTTGAATGTTGGCTTTGGAAGTAATGTATCAAATGGCTTGTAGCAAACAACAGTTAGCATCCTGAAGTAAGCTAAATATTCAGAATTACAGGTAGATACATAATGCAGATAGAAACAATGTGTATTCCACGTGGAAGTTTTCTGTCCATGTTGTGCATCTTTATTTAAAAGGTGAATGTGAAAAATTCCTCTTACAGAGTGATCCTACATTTGTTCCAATAAAATTCCCTGATCCGAGTGACAGAAGCTCAGGAACTGAGAGTGATGACTCATCTGTGAAATCAGTACGCTTCAGCAAACTTGCTGAGGTCAGTTTCATAATACTGTATTAGATATTTAACTGATGTATCTTGTTTTGAAAGTAAGTCATCCTGTTTTATGTTGTTGGCCTTTCTGTATGTGGGATTAGGAATTGGATGTAATACATGCAACTTGTTTGTACAGGTTCGTCATATGTCGGAGACTGATGCAACTGAAGCGCTACTGGCACGCCTGTCATATCAAGCCAGTATACGTGCTGGAGATGTAGCAAGACGTGCAGCTAGTAAATTCCCTATACAGAAAGTTGCAAAAATTTCTCTTATGTTTTGCATTTTGGTGAGTTACATAAATGTCGGAAAAATGGTAATTTAATTTCATGTGTGTGTGTGTGTGTGTGTGTGGGGGGGGGTGAGTGGGTGGGTTTTGGGGGTGTTGCATGCGGACACATGTTTGTGCATTGGCGAGTGAGTGAGTGAGTGAGTGAGTGATAGCAAGTGAGGTGGAACAAGGAGAGGTCAGGTGGAACAGCTGGCTGTGCCCATTGCAAGCCAAAAAAGAGGTCTCACGTCTTTTCACAGAAAGGTAAAATTTCTTTTTTAATAGTAGTTTTTATCCCCCTTGCAAGTATCCTGGATGTCAAAAACAATTCAGAAATATGAGTACAGTTAGAATTACACATCTCTGTTTCTTGATTTTATAAATTTGGGGAAAAATTTCTTGAATTTGCTCCAGGTAATAAGATATCAAGTTATGTGCCTCAGAAGTGTTTTCACAGGTTATGTATAAAATAACTTATATGAGCCATTTTACAGTTCTCTGTGATCATCTTGTAAGATTGACATTTATTTGAAACATGTACAAAAATTGAGTTTCTGCCTCTCAGGACATACTCCAGGCCCATTATAAAGACCATTTAGTTAATGCTGTTAGGGAAATAGTACGAGCTTGCTGGAACTACAGGGTAGAATCTTAATATTTTGCATTGTCTTTATTACTTCCGTGTGTATTAGAATCCAACAAAATATGCTTGTTAGGTAATATGTGTACACACACGCAGACCCTCTAACAGTGTGCTTTTGGTATTCCACCATTGCAGGATTAGATACCTTCATAATAAAGATAAGATCAGTAACTTCCCATAGATGTTTGAATGAAAGTACAACATTAACTTAGAGTTTTGTATACAAAGGAGTATTTTATGATAACTAAATATGTCAAACAAGCTTATTATCTTTTAAATATTAATATTCTCTAATAATTGATGTTTATGTAGGATGTTTTTTCCTACTTGACTGATAAGCATCAGCCTGACACTATTGAGTTTTTATTAGACATTCTGAAGGTGATTATCACTGTGATCGTTTGTCTAGCTTCTGTCATCGACAGTTAACCTCCCCAACACATGGCATGTGATGCAATGCTGATGGAGCATTGGACCAGCTGTTATCAGTCAAGCAGGAAAAAGATACCCTATAAACACACACACACACACATCTAGGTACGTGTACGTATGTACTATGCATGCACGCACGCTTACACACACACACAAGAGCCACACTGAACTGGCCAATCTGTGTAGTACGACAATGTCTTGTACATGGAGGGATACATGAGTTTCACTTTAATAAAACTGTAACTCACATACTGTATTATGTGCAGTCCTTTGAATTGTGTTTCCCTGATGATGGCTCAGTCAGAGCCAAAACATGTTGCAGAAAGTAAAGTATAATTTAAAATTATAAGGGGGGTGTGTGTGTGTGTGTGTGTGTGTGTGTGTGTGTGTGTGTGTGTGTGTGTGTGTGTGTGTGTGTGTGTGTGTGTGTNATGTTTTATAAGACAAAAGTTGCTGTTTGTTCTGAGATCCGTACAGAACACATAAACGCAATGTGGGCACCACGTAGAATTTTTTAATGTTAAACCTGGTGGTATGTAAAGTTACCGCTAGGCTTTAAAAGGTTAAGGACTGGTTCAATCCAATCTTCCCCCTCTGTCTGACTTGACTGCTTCATAAATTAAAATTCCTAATACTCATGGTCGATTTTGCAGCCCGCAGAGTTTTTAGCCAAGCTACGCCTCTGATGATGATGATATGATAAGTTATCAGAAGAAACCGTCGCTAGCTGGAGTAGCAAGAATTGTTACGAAGTTACGTGTGTGTGAATTCTTGGGGCCCTCGGAATGAAGTGGCCACCCCTTTAGAATAAATCAGCGGTCACCCGGTGGTACGCGACGACTATGTTGGTAACTCCTAGCGCTGAGGAATGAGGAGTGAAATTGCATGAAAGAAGCTCACAGGCAATTAATGGGAACTTTTGCAACTATCCAAGTAGAAAGAAGTGAGGCGATAAGACGAAAAGCCGCTTATGGGAAGGCTCGGTGTTGGGAGTGACTGCAGCGCTAGGGGGACCGCGTCCGGGAAAATACGTCGAAATTCGAGGCACAGGTCAGTACGGGCATTAAAATTGACTGCAAGGACTGAAAGAAATCCGTCTTATGAACCGGTCACTTAAATGGATAAAATTATTATTATTATTATTTCTTACTGCAATTGGGTTTTCACCCAGTGGCAGCAGCCTTACACCAGTACAGACACCACAATACAATAACACATAC